>OZ030396.1:3996908-4058908 GCA_964023965.1 Melinopterus prodromus
TATTCCAAATAACATAATAATAATGGAAATGGACCACGTAACTTCAAAATGGTATATGTTAGGCCTATAAAAGTATATATATTTTTTATGTACTCATCGAGAGCTATCATTTGGTGGGGGGTTAACCTTTGTATGGCGAACGGTTGCAAAGTTCACTTTTTTTCTATCTAAAAGTGCTAAATTTAGAGCGAAAATAATTTGATAACTTTTTGAGAGATAGAGCGTTCTAATGTAGTCATGCTTATGCATTGTGACGTGCTGAATTCAACGGTGAGGTCTTTTTGCCCGTAACTCGTATGGTTTGGCCAGAAAGTGGGAAACTATAGTTTCCGCGGTTTCTCGCGGTTTTCTCGCGAACCGTGCACGTTAGAGTAACGCGGCTTTCAGAAATGAATTCCTCGGCCGATTTCCCATCCGGTACCGTTTGAAACGTGAAGATTGGTCGATTAGTTCAGACACAGCTTGCGTTAAAAGTTTCAAACATATTAAATTGACTGTTTTTGCATTATTTTTGACATCTTGGGAACGTCATAACTTCCGAACCGTTCCAAGTAGGAAAAATCTAATGATACCGGCGTAATCAGCGCGAAAAATTGTATCAAGAACCGCAATTTTAATTTATTTGAAGGCAGTTGAGTTTTCGCCGACTGGCTAAAATTTTGTAAGAAATCGCATATTTGAAACTATAATTTTGAAATGGCACACATATCTCAAAAACTAGGACCCGAATCAACATGAATCCTATGCTATCCTACTAAAATGGGTGCGCTGATTCCAAATTCACATAGAAAAAGTCTCTGTCTCTACTGGTTACCGAGTTGTGCTGAAATTACGTTATTCCAAATAACATAATAATAATGGAAATGGACCACATAACTTCAAAATGGTATATGTTAGGCCTATAAAAGTATATATATTTTTGATGTACTCATCGAGAGCTATCATTTGGTGGGGGGTTAACCTTTGTATGGCGAACGGTTGCAAAGTTCACTTTTTTTCTGTCTAAAAGTGCTAAATTTAGAGCGAAAATAATTTGATAACTTTTTGAGAGATAGAGCGTTCTAATGTAGTCATGCTTATGCATTGTGATGTGCTGAATTCAACGGTGAGGTCTTTTTGCCCGTAACTCGTATGGTTTGGCCAGAAAGTGGGAAACTATAGTTTCCGCGGTTTCTCGCGGTTTTCTCGCGAACCGTGCACGTTAGAGTAACGCGGCTTTCAGAAATGAATTCCTCGGCCGATTTCCCATCCGGTACCGTTTGAAACGTGAAGATTGGTCGATTAGTTCAGACACAGCTTGCGTTAAAAGTTTCAAACATATTAAATTGACTGTTTTTGCATTATTTTTGACATCTTGGGAACGTCATAACTTCCGAACCGTTCCAAGTAGGAAAAATCTAATGATACCGGCGTAATCAGCGCGAAAAATTGTATCAAGAACCGCAATTTTAATTTATTTGAAGGCAGTTGAGTTTTCGCCGACTGGCTAAAATTTTGTAAGAAATCGCAGATTTGAAACTATAATTTTGAAATGGCACACATATCTCAAAAACTAGGACCCGAATCAACATGAATCCTATGCTATCCTACTAAAATGGGTGCGCTGATTCCAAATTCACATAGAAAAAGTCTCTGTCTCTACTGGTTACCGAGTTGTGCTGAAATTACGTTATTCCAAATAACATAATAATAATGGAAATGGACCACATAACTTCAAAATGGTATATGTTAGGCCTATAAAAGTATATATATTTTTGATGTACTCATCGAGAGCTATCATTTGGTGGGGGGTTAACCTTTGTATGGCGAACGGTTGCAAAGTTCACTTTTTTTCTATCTAAAAGTGGTAAATTTAGAGCGAAAATAATTTGATAACTTTTTGAGAGATAGAGCATTCTAATGTAGTCATGCTTATGCATTGTGATGTGCTGAATTCAACGGTGAGGTCTTTTTGCCCGTCACTCGTATGGTTTGGCCAGAAAGTGGGAAACTATAGCTTCCGCGGTTTCTCGCGGTTTTCTCGGGAACCGTGCACCCTAGAGAAACGCGGCTTTCAGAAATGAATTCCTCGGCCAATTTCCCATCCGGTACCGTTTGAAACGTGAAGATTGGTCGATTAGATCAGACACAGCTTGCGTTAAAAGTTTCAAACATATTAAATTGGCTGTTTTTGCATTATTTTTGACATCTTGGGAACGTCATAACTTCCGAACCGTTCCAAGTAGGAAAAATCTAATGATACCGGCGTAATCAGCGCGAAAAATTGTATCAAGAACCGCAATTTTAATTTGATTGAAGGCAGTTGAGTTTTCGCCGACTGGCTAAAATTTTGTAAGAAATCGCATATTTGAAACTATAATTATGAAATGGCACACATATCTCAAAAACTAGGACCCGGATCAACATGAAACCTATGCTGTCCTACTAAAATGGGTGCGCTGATTCCGAATTCACATAGAAAAAGTCTCTGTCTCTACCGGTTACCGAGTTGTGCTGAAATTACGTTATTCCAAATAACATAATAATAATGGAAATGGACCACGTAACTTCAAAATGGTATATGTTAGGCCTATAAAAGTATATATATTTTTGATGTACTCATCGAGAGCTATCATTTGGTGGGGGGTTAACCTTTGTATGGCGAACGGTTGCAAAGTTCACTTTTTTTCTATCTAAAAGTGCTAAATTTAGAGCGAAAATAATTTGATAACTTTTTGAGAGATAGAGCGTTCTAATGTAGTCATGCTTATGCATTGTGATGTGCTGAATTCAACGGTGAGGTCTTTTTGCCCGTAACTCGTATGGTTTGGCCAGAAAGTGGGAAACTATAGTTTCCGCGGGTTCTCGCGGTTTTCTCGCGAACCGTGCACGTTAGAGTAACGCGGCTTTCAGAAATGAATTCCTCGGCCGATTTCCCATCCGGTACCGTTTGAAACGTGAAGATTGGTCGATTAGTTCAGACACAGCTTGCGTTAAAAGTTTCAAACATATTAAATTGACTGTTTTTGCATTATTTTTGACATCTTGGGAACGTCATAACTACCGAACCGTTCCAAGTAGGAAAAATCTAATGATACCGGCGTAATCAGCGCGAAAAATTGTATCAAGAACCGCAATTTTAATTTATTTGAAGGCAGTTGAGTTTTCGCCGACTGGCTAAAATTTTGTAAGAAATCGCAGATTTGAAACTATAATTTTGAAATGGCACACATATCTCAAAAACTAGGACCCGAATCAACATGAATCCTATGCTATCCTACTAAAATGGGTGCGCTGATTCCAAATTCACATAGAAAAAGTCTCTGTCTCTACTGGTTACCGAGTTGTGCTGAAATTACGTTATTCCAAATAACATAATAATAATGGAAATGGACCACATAACTTCAAAATGGTATATGTTAGGCCTATAAAAGTATATATATTTTTGATGTACTCATCGAGAGCTATCATTTGGTGGGGGGTTAACCTTTGTATGGCGAACGGTTGCAAAGTTCACTTTTTTTCTATCTAAAAGTGGTAAATTTAGAGCGAAGATAATTTGATAACTTTTTGAGAGATAGAGCATTCTAATGTAGTCATGCTTATGCATTGTGATGTGCTGAATTCAACGGTGAGGTCTTTTTGCCCGTCACTCGTATGGTTTGGCCAGAAAGTGGGAAACTATAGCTTCCGCGGTTTCTCGCGGTTTTCTCGGGAACCGTGCACCCTAGAGAAACGCGGCTTTCAGAAATGAATTCCTCGGCCAATTTCCCATCCGGTACCGTTTGAAACGTGAAGATTGGTCGATTAGATCAGACACAGCTTGCGTTAAAAGTTTTAAACATATTAAATTGGCTGTTTTTGCATTATTTTTGACATCTTGGGAACGTCATAACTTCCGAACCGTTCCAAGTAGGAAAAATCTAATGATACCGGCGTAATCAGCGCGAAAAATTGTATCAAGAACCGCAATTTTAATTTGATTGAAGGCAGTTGAGTTTTCGCCGACTGGCTAAAATTTTGTAAGAAATCGCATATTTGAAACTATAATTATGAAATGGCACACATATCTCAAAAACTAGGACCCGGATCAACATGAAACCTATGCTGTCCTACTAAAATGGGTGCGCTGATTCCGAATTCACATAGAAAAAGTCTCTGTCTCTACCGGTTACCGAGTTGTGCTGAAATTACGTTATTCCAAATAACATAATAATAATGGAAATGGACCACGTAACTTCAAAATGGTATATGTTAGGCCTATAAAAGTATATATATTTTTGATGTACTCATCGAGAGCTATCATTTGGTGGGGGGTTAACCTTTGTATGGCGAACGGTTGCAAAGTTCACTTTTTTTCTATCTAAAAGTGCTAAATTTAGAGCGAAAATAATTTGATAACTTTTTGAGAGATAGAGCGTTCTAATGTAGTCATGCTTATGCATTGTGATGTGCTGAATTCAACGGTGAGGTCTTTTTGCCCGTAACTCGTATGGTTTGGCCAGAAAGTGGGAAACTATAGTTTCCGCGGGTTCTCGCGGTTTTCTCGCGAACCGTGCACGTTAGAGTAACGCGGCTTTCAGAAATGAATTCCTCGGCCGATTTCCCATCCGGTACCGTTTGAAACGTGAAGATTGGTCGATTAGTTCAGACACAGCTTGCGTTAAAAGTTTCAAACATATTAAATTGACTGTTTTTGCATTATTTTTGACATCTTGGGAACGTCATAACTTCCGAACCGTTCCAAGTAGGAAAAATCTAATGATACCGGCGTAATCAGCGCGAAAAATTGTATCAAGAACCGCAATTTTAATTTATTTGAAGGCAGTTGAGTTTTCGCCGACTGGCTAAAATTTTGTAAGAAATCGCAGATTTGAAACTATAATTTTGAAATGGCACACATATCTCAAAAACTAGGACCCGAATCAACATGAATCCTATGCTATCCTACTAAAATGGGTGCGCTGATTCCAAATTCACATAGAAAAAGTCTCTGTCTCTACTGGTTACCGAGTTGTGCTGAAATTACGTTATTCCAAATAACATAATAATAATGGAAATGGACCACATAACTTCAAAATGGTATATGTTAGGCCTATAAAAGTATATATATTTTTGATGTACTCATCGAGAGCTATCATTTGGTGGGGGGTTAACCTTTGTATGGCGAACGGTTGCAAAGTTCACTTTTTTTCTATCTAAAAGTGGTAAATTTAGAGCGAAAATAATTTGATAACTTTTTGAGAGATAGAGCATTCTAATGTAGTCATGCTTATGCATTGTGATGTGCTGAATTCAACGGTGAGGTCTTTTTGCCCGTCACTCGTATGGTTTGGCCAGAAAGTGGGAAACTATAGCTTCCGCGGTTTCTCGCGGTTTTCTCGGGAACCGTGCACCCTAGAGAAACGCGGCTTTCAGAAATGAATTCCTCGGCCAATTTCCCATCCGGTACCGTTTGAAACGTGAAGATTGGTCGATTAGATCAGACACAGCTTGCGTTAAAAGTTTCAAACATATTAAATTGGCTGTTTTTGCATTATTTTTGACATCTTGGGAACGTCATAACTTCCGAACCGTTCCAAGTAGGAAAAATCTAATGATACCGGCGTAATCAGCGCGAAAAATTGTATCAAGAACCGCAATTTTAATTTGATTGAAGGCAGTTGAGTTTTCGCCGACTGGCTAAAATTTTGTAAGAAATCGCATATTTGAAACTATAATTATGAAATGGCACACATATCTCAAAAACTAGGACCCGGATCAACATGAAACCTATGCTGTCCTACTAAAATGGGTGCGCTGATTCCGAATTCACATAGAAAAAGTCTCTGTCTCTACCGGTTACCGAGTTGTGCTGAAATTACGTTATTCCAAATAACATAATAATAATGGAAATGGACCACGTAACTTCAAAATGGTATATGTTAGGCCTATAAAAGTATATATATTTTTGATGTACTCATCGAGAGCTATCATTTGGTGGGGGGTTAACCTTTGTATGGCGAACGGTTGCAAAGTTCACTTTTTTTCTATCTAAAAGTGCTAAATTTAGAGCGAAAATAATTTGATAACTTTTTGAGAGATAGAGCGTTCTAATGTAGTCATGCTTATGCATTGTGATGTGCTGAATTCAACGGTGAGGTCTTTTTGCCCGTAACTCGTATGGTTTGGCCAGAAAGTGGGAAACTATAGTTTCCGCGGGTTCTCGCGGTTTTCTCGCGAACCGTGCACGTTAGAGTAACGCGGCTTTCAGAAATGAATTCCTCGGCCGATTTCCCATCCGGTACCGTTTGAAACGTGAAGATTGGTCGATTAGTTCAGACACAGCTTGCGTTAAAAGTTTCAAACATATTAAATTGACTGTTTTTGCATTATTTTTGACATCTTGGGAACGTCATAACTTCCGAACCGTTCCAAGTAGGAAAAATCTAATGATACCGGCGTAATCAGCGCGAAAAATTGTATCAAGAACCGCAATTTTAATTTATTTGAAGGCAGTTGAGTTTTCGCCGACTGGCTAAAATTTTGTAAGAAATCGCATATTTGAAACTATAATTTTGAAATGGCACACATATCTCAAAAACTAGGACCCGAATCAACATGAAACCTATGCTATCCTACTAAAATGGGTGCGCTGATTCCAAATTCACATAGAAAAAGTCTCTGTCTCTACTGGTTACCGAGTTGTGCTGAAATTACGTTATTCCAAATAACATAATAATAATGGAAATGGACCACATAACTTCAAAATGGTATATGTTAGGCCTATAAAAGTATATATATTTTTGATGTACTCATCGAGAGCTATCATTTGGTGGGGGGTTAACCTTTGTATGGCGAACGGTTGCAAAGTTCACTTTTTTTCTATCTAAAAGTGGTAAATTTAGAGCGAAAATAATTTGATAACTTTTTGAGAGATAGAGCATTCTAATGTAGTCATGCTTATGCATTGTGATGTGCTGAATTCAACGGTGAGGTCTTTTTGCCCGTCACTCGTATGGTTTGGCCAGAAAGTGGGAAACTATAGCTTCCGCGGTTTCTCGCGGTTTTCTCGGGAACCGTGCACCCTAGAGAAACGCGGCTTTCAGAAATGAATTCCTCGGCCAATTTCCCATCCGGTACCGTTTGAAACGTGAAGATTGGTCGATTAGATCAGACACAGCTTGCGTTAAAAGTTTCAAACATATTAAATTGGCTGTTTTTGCATTATTTTTGACATCTTGGGAACGTCATAACTTCCGAACCGTTCCAAGTAGGAAAAATCTAATGATACCGGCGTAATCAGCGCGAAAAATTGTATCAAGAACCGCAATTTTAATTTGATTGAAGGCAGTTGAGTTTTCGCCGACTGGCTAAAATTTTGTAAGAAATCGCATATTTGAAACTATAATTATGAAATGGCACACATATCTCAAAAACTAGGACCCGGATCAACATGAAACCTATGCTGTCCTACTAAAATGGGTGCGCTGATTCCGAATTCACATAGAAAAAGTCTCTGTCTCTACCGGTTACCGAGTTGTGCTGAAATTACGTTATTCCAAATAACATAATAATAATGGAAATGGACCACGTAACTTCAAAATGGTATATGTTAGGCCTATAAAAGTATATATATTTTTGATGTACTCATCGAGAGCTATCATTTGGTGGGGGGTTAACCTTTGTATGGCGAACGGTTGCAAAGTTCACTTTTTTTCTATCTAAAAGTGCTAAATTTAGAGCGAAAATAATTTGATAACTTTTTGAGAGATAGAGCGTTCTAATGTAGTCATGCTTATGCATTGTGATGTGCTGAATTCAACGGTGAGGTCTTTTTGCCCGTAACTCGTATGGTTTGGCCAGAAAGTGGGAAACTATAGTTTCCGCGGGTTCTCGCGGTTTTCTCGCGAACCGTGCACGTTAGAGTAACGCGGCTTTCAGAAATGAATTCCTCGGCCGATTTCCCATCCGGTACCGTTTGAAACGTGAAGATTGGTCGATTAGTTCAGACACAGCTTGCGTTAAAAGTTTCAAACATATTAAATTGACTGTTTTTGCATTATTTTTGACATCTTGGGAACGTCATAACTACCGAACCGTTCCAAGTAGGAAAAATCTAATGATACCGGCGTAATCAGCGCGAAAAATTGTATCAAGAACCGCAATTTTAATTTATTTGAAGGCAGTTGAGTTTTCGCCGACTGGCTAAAATTTTGTAAGAAATCGCAGATTTGAAACTATAATTTTGAAATGGCACACATATCTCAAAAACTAGGACCCGAATCAACATGAATCCTATGCTATCCTACTAAAATGGGTGCGCTGATTCCAAATTCACATAGAAAAAGTCTCTGTCTCTACTGGTTACCGAGTTGTGCTGAAATTACGTTATTCCAAATAACATAATAATAATGGAAATGGACCACATAACTTCAAAATGGTATATGTTAGGCCTATAAAAGTATATATATTTTTGATGTACTCATCGAGAGCTATCATTTGGTGGGGGGTTAACCTTTGTATGGCGAACGGTTGCAAAGTTCACTTTTTTTCTATCTAAAAGTGGTAAATTTAGAGCGAAGATAATTTGATAACTTTTTGAGAGATAGAGCATTCTAATGTAGTCATGCTTATGCATTGTGATGTGCTGAATTCAACGGTGAGGTCTTTTTGCCCGTCACTCGTATGGTTTGGCCAGAAAGTGGGAAACTATAGCTTCCGCGGTTTCTCGCGGTTTTCTCGGGAACCGTGCACCCTAGAGAAACGCGGCTTTCAGAAATGAATTCCTCGGCCAATTTCCCATCCGGTACCGTTTGAAACGTGAAGATTGGTCGATTAGATCAGACACAGCTTGCGTTAAAAGTTTTAAACATATTAAATTGGCTGTTTTTGCATTATTTTTGACATCTTGGGAACGTCATAACTTCCGAACCGTTCCAAGTAGGAAAAATCTAATGATACCGGCGTAATCAGCGCGAAAAATTGTATCAAGAACCGCAATTTTAATTTGATTGAAGGCAGTTGAGTTTTCGCCGACTGGCTAAAATTTTGTAAGAAATCGCATATTTGAAACTATAATTATGAAATGGCACACATATCTCAAAAACTAGGACCCGGATCAACATGAAACCTATGCTGTCCTACTAAAATGGGTGCGCTGATTCCGAATTCACATAGAAAAAGTCTCTGTCTCTACCGGTTACCGAGTTGTGCTGAAATTACGTTATTCCAAATAACATAATAATAATGGAAATGGACCACGTAACTTCAAAATGGTATATGTTAGGCCTATAAAAGTATATATATTTTTGATGTACTCATCGAGAGCTATCATTTGGTGGGGGGTTAACCTTTGTATGGCGAACGGTTGCAAAGTTCACTTTTTTTCTATCTAAAAGTGCTAAATTTAGAGCGAAAATAATTTGATAACTTTTTGAGAGATAGAGCGTTCTAATGTAGTCATGCTTATGCATTGTGATGTGCTGAATTCAACGGTGAGGTCTTTTTGCCCGTAACTCGTATGGTTTGGCCAGAAAGTGGGAAACTATAGTTTCCGCGGGTTCTCGCGGTTTTCTCGCGAACCGTGCACGTTAGAGTAACGCGGCTTTCAGAAATGAATTCGTCGGCCGATTTCCCATCCGGTACCGTTTGAAACGTGAAGATTGGTCGATTAGTTCAGACACAGCTTGCGTTAAAAGTTTCAAACATATTAAATTGACTGTTTTTGCATTATTTTTGACATCTTGGGAACGTCATAACTTCCGAACCGTTCCAAGTAGGAAAAATCTAATGATACCGGCGTAATCAGCGCGAAAAATTGTATCAAGAACCGCAATTTTAATTTATTTGAAGGCAGTTGAGTTTTCGCCGACTGGCTAAAATTTTGTAAGAAATCGCAGATTTGAAACTATAATTTTGAAATGGCACACATATCTCAAAAACTAGGACCCGAATCAACATGAATCCTATGCTATCCTACTAAAATGGGTGCGCTGATTCCAAATTCACATAGAAAAAGTCTCTGTCTCTACTGGTTACCGAGTTGTGCTGAAATTACGTTATTCCAAATAACATAATAATAATGGAAATGGACCACATAACTTCAAAATGGTATATGTTAGGCCTATAAAAGTATATATATTTTTGATGTACTCATCGAGAGCTATCATTTGGTGGGGGGTTAACCTTTGTATGGCGAACGGTTGCAAAGTTCACTTTTTTTCTATCTAAAAGTGGTAAATTTAGAGCGAAAATAATTTGATAACTTTTTGAGAGATAGAGCATTCTAATGTAGTCATGCTTATGCATTGTGATGTGCTGAATTCAACGGTGAGGTCTTTTTGCCCGTCACTCGTATGGTTTGGCCAGAAAGTGGGAAACTATAGCTTCCGCGGTTTCTCGCGGTTTTCTCGGGAACCGTGCACCCTAGAGAAACGCGGCTTTCAGAAATGAATTCCTCGGCCAATTTCCCATCCGGTACCGTTTGAAACGTGAAGATTGGTCGATTAGATCAGAGACAGCTTGCGTTAAAAGTTTCAAACATATTAAATTGGCTGTTTTTGCATTATTTTTGACATCTTGGGAACGTCATAACTTCCGAACCGTTCCAAGTAGGAAAAATCTAATGATACCGGCGTAATCAGCGCGAAAAATTGTATCAAGAACCGCAATTTTAATTTGATTGAAGGCAGTTGAGTTTTCGCCGACTGGCTAAAATTTTGTAAGAAATCGCATATTTGAAACTATAATTATGAAATGGCACACATATCTCAAAAACTAGGACCCGGATCAACATGAAACCTATGCTGTCCTACTAAAATGGGTGCGCTGATTCCGAATTCACATAGAAAAAGTCTCTGTCTCTACCGGTTACCGAGTTGTGCTGAAATTACGTTATTCCAAATAACATAATAATAATGGAAATGGACCACGTAACTTCAAAATGGTATATGTTAGGCCTATAAAAGTATATATATTTTTGATGTACTCATCGAGAGCTATCATTTGGTGGGGGGTTAACCTTTGTATGGCGAACGGTTGCAAAGTTCACTTTTTTTCTATCTAAAAGTGCTAAATTTAGAGCGAAAATAATTTGATAACTTTTTGAGAGATAGAGCGTTCTAATGTAGTCATGCTTATGCATTGTGATGTGCTGAATTCAACGGTGAGGTCTTTTTGCCCGTAACTCGTATGGTTTGGCCAGAAAGTGGGAAACTATAGTTTCCGCGGGTTCTCGCGGTTTTCTCGCGAACCGTGCACGTTAGAGTAACGCGGCTTTCAGAAATGAATTCCTCGGCCGATTTCCCATCCGGTACCGTTTGAAACGTGAAGATTGGTCGATTAGTTCAGACACAGCTTGCGTTAAAAGTTTCAAACATATTAAATTGACTGTTTTTGCATTATTTTTGACATCTTGGGAACGTCATAACTTCCGAACCGTTCCAAGTAGGAAAAATCTAATGATACCGGCGTAATCAGCGCGAAAAATTGTATCAAGAACCGCAATTTTAATTTATTTGAAGGCAGTTGAGTTTTCGCCGACTGGCTAAAATTTTGTAAGAAATCGCATATTTGAAACTATAATTTTGAAATGGCACACATATCTCAAAAACTAGGACCCGAATCAACATGAAACCTATGCTATCCTACTAAAATGGGTGCGCTGATTCCAAATTCACATAGAAAAAGTCTCTGTCTCTACTGGTTACCGAGTTGTGCTGAAATTACGTTATTCCAAATAACATAATAATAATGGAAATGGACCACATAACTTCAAAATGGTATATGTTAGGCCTATAAAAGTATATATATTTTTGATGTACTCATCGAGAGCTATCATTTGGTGGGGGGTTAACCTTTGTATGGCGAACGGTTGCAAAGTTCACTTTTTTTCTATCTAAAAGTGGTAAATTTAGAGCGAAAATAATTTGATAACTTTTTGAGAGATAGAGCATTCTAATGTAGTCATGCTTATGCATTGTGATGTGCTGAATTCAACGGTGAGGTCTTTTTGCCCGTCACTCGTATGGTTTGGCCAGAAAGTGGGAAACTATAGCTTCCGCGGTTTCTCGCGGTTTTCTCGGGAACCGTGCACCCTAGAGAAACGCGGCTTTCAGAAATGAATTCCTCGGCCAATTTCCCATCCGGTACCGTTTGAAACGTGAAGATTGGTCGATTAGATCAGACACAGCTTGCGTTAAAAGTTTCAAACATATTAAATTGGCTGTTTTTGCATTATTTTTGACATCTTGGGAACGTCATAACTTCCGAACCGTTCCAAGTAGGAAAAATCTAATGATACCGGCGTAATCAGCGCGAAAAATTGTATCAAGAACCGCAATTTTAATTTGATTGAAGGCAGTTGAGTTTTCGCCGACTGGCTAAAATTTTGTAAGAAATCGCATATTTGAAACTATAATTATGAAATGGCACACATATCTCAAAAACTAGGACCCGGATCAACATGAAACCTATGCTGTCCTACTAAAATGGGTGCGCTGATTCCGAATTCACATAGAAAAAGTCTCTGTCTCTACCGATTACCGAGTTGTGCTGAAATTACGTTATTCCAAATAACATAATAATAATGGAAATGGACCACGTAACTTCAAAATGGTATATTTAGGCCTATAAAAGTATATATATTTTTGATGTACTCATCGAGAGCTATCATTTGGTGGGGGGCTAACCTTTGTATGGCGAACGGTTGCAAAGTTCACTTTTTTTCTATCTAAAAGTGCTAAATTTAGAGCGAAAATAATTTGATAACTTTTTGAGAGATAGAGCGTTCTAATGTAGTCATGCTTATGCATTGTGATGTGCTGAATTCAACGGTGAGGTCTTTTTGCCCGTAACTCGTATGGTTTGGCCAGAAAGTGGGAAACTATAGTTTCCGCGGTTTCTCGCGGTTTTCTCGGGAACCGTGCACCCTAGAGAAACGCGGCTTTCAGAAATGAATTCCTCGGCCGATTTCCCATCCGGTACCGTTTGAAACGTGAAGATTGGTCGATTAGTTCAGGCACAGCTTGCGTTAAAAGTTTCAAACATATTAAATTGACTGTTTTTGCATTATTTTTGACATCTTGGGAACGTCATAACTTCCGAACCGTTCCAAGTAGGAAAAATCTAATGATACCGGCGTAATCAGCGCGAAAAATTGTATCAAGAACCGCAATTTTAATTTATTTGAAGGCAGTTGAGTTTTCGCCGACTGGCTAAAATTTTGTAAGAAATCGCATATTTGAAACTATAATTTTGAAATGGCACACATATCTCAAAAACTAGGACCCGAATCAACATGAAACCTATGCTATCCTACTAAAATGGGTGCGCTGATTCCAAATTCACATAGAAAAAGTCTCTGTCTCTACTGGTTACCGAGTTGTGCTGAAATTACGTTATTCCAAATAACATAATAATAATGGAAATGGACCACATAACTTCAAAATGGTATATGTTAGGCCTATAAAAGTATATATATTTTTGATGTACTCATCGAGAGCTATCATTTGGTGGGGGGTTAACCTTTGTATGGCGAACGGTTGCAAAGTTCACTTTTTTTCTATCTAAAAGTGCTAAATTTAGAGCGAAAATAATTTGATAACTTTTTGAGAGATAGAGCGTTCTAATGTAGTCATGCTTATGCATTGTGATGTGCTGAATTCAACGGTGAGGTCTTTTTGCCCGTAACTCGTATGGTTTGGCCAGAAAGTGGGAAACTATAGTTTCCGCGGTTTCTCGCGGTTTTCTCGCGAACCGTGCACGTTAGAGTAACGCGGCTTTCAGAAATGAATTCCTCGGCCGATTTCCCATCCGGTACCGTTTGAAACGTGAAGATTGGTCGATTAGTTCAGACACAGCTTGCGTTAAAAGTTTCAAACATATTAAATTGACTGTTTTTGCATTATTTTTGACATCTTGGGAACGTCATAACTTCCGAACCGTTCCAAGTAGGAAAAATCTAATGATACCGGCGTAATCAGCGCGAAAAATTGTATCAAGAACCGCAATTTTAATTTATTTGAAGGCAGTTGAGTTTTCGCCGACTGGCTAAAATTTTGTAAGAAATCGCATATTTGAAACTATAATTTTGAAATGGCACACATATCTCAAAAACTAGGACCCGAATCAACATGAAACCTATGCTATCCTACTAAAATGGATGCGCTGATTCCAAATTCACATAGAAAAAGTCTCTGTCTCTACTGGTTACCGAGTTGTGCTGAAATTACGTTATTCCAAATAACATAATAATAATGGATATGGACCACATAACTTCAAAATGGTATATGTTAGGCCTATAAAAGTATATATATTTTTGATGTACTCATCGAGAGCTATCATTTGGTGGGGGGTTCACCTTTGTATGGCGAACGGTTGCAAAGTTCACTTTTTTTCTATCTAAAAGTGGTAAATTTAGAGCGAAAATAATTTGATAACTTTTTGAGAGATAGAGCATTCTAATGTAGTCATGCTTATGCATTGTGATGTGCTGAATTCAACGGTGAGGTCTTTTTGCCCGTCACTCGTATGGTTTGGCCAGAAAGTGGGAAACTATAGCTTCCGCGGTTTCTCGCGGTTTTCTCGCGAACCGTGCACGTTAGAGTAACGCGGCTTTCAGAAATGAATTCCTCGGCCGATTTCCCATCCGGTACCGTTTGAAACGTGAAGATTGGTCGATTAGATCAGACACAGCTTGCGTTAAAAGTTTCAAACATATTAAATTGGCTGTTTTTGCATTATTTTTGACATCTTGGGAACGTCATAACTTCCGAACCGTTCCAAGTAGGAAAAATCTAATGATACCGGCGTAATCAGCGCGAAAAATTGTATCAAGAACCGCAATTTTAATTTGATTGAAGGCAGTTGAGTTTTCGCCGACTGGCTAAAATTTTGTAAGAAATCGCATATTTGAAACTATAATTATGAAATGGCACACATATCTCAAAAACTAGGACCCGGATCAACATGAAACCTATGCTGTCCTACTAAAATGGGTGCGCTGATTCCGAATTCACATAGAAAAAGTCTCTGTCTCTACCGATTACCGAGTTGTGCTGAAATTACGTTATTCCAAATAACATAATAATAATGGAAATGGACCACGTAACTTCAAAATGGTATATGTTAGGCCTATAAAAGTATATATATTTTTGATGTACTCATCGAGAGCTATCATTTGGTGGGGGGTTAACCTTTGTATGGCGAACGGTTGCAAAGTTCACTTTTTTTCTATCTAAAAGTGCTAAATTTAGAGCGAAAATAATTTGATAACTTTTTGAGAGATAGAGCATTGTAATGTAGTCATGCTTATGCATTGTGACGTGCTGAATTCAACGGTGAGGTCTTTTTGCCCGTAACTCGTATGGTTTGGCCAGAAAGTGGGAAACTATAGTTTCCGCGGTTTCTCGCGGTTTTCTCGCGAACCGTGCACGTTAGAGTAACGCGGCTTTCAGAAATGAATTCCTCGGCCGATTTCCCATCCGGTACCGTTTGAAACGTGAAGATTGGTCGATTAGTTCAGACACAGCTTGCGTTAAAAGTTTCAAACATATTAAATTGACTGTTTTTGCATTATTTTTGACATCTTGGGAACGTCATAACTTCCGAACCGTTCCAAGTAGGAAAAATCTAATGATACCGGCGTAATCAGCGCGAAAAATTGTATCAAGAACCGCAATTTTAATTTATTTGAAGGCAGTTGAGTTTTCGCCGACTGGCTAAAATTTTGTAAGAAATCGCATATTTGAAACTATAATTTTGAAATGGCACACATATCTCAAAAACTAGGACCCGAATCAACATGAAACCTATGCTATCCTACTAAAATGGGTGCGCTGATTCCAAATTCACATAGAAAAAGTCTCTGTCTCTACTGGTTACCGAGTTGTGCTGAAATTACGTTATTCCAAATAACATAATAATAATGGAAATGGACCACATAACTTCAAAATGGTATATGTTAGGCCTATAAAAGTATATATATTTTTGATGTACTCATCGAGAGCTATCATTTGGTGGGGGGTTAACCTTTGTATGGCGAACGGTTGCAAAGTTCACTTTTTTTCTATCTAAAAGTGCTAAATTTAGAGCGAAAATAATTTGATAACTTTTTGAGAGATAGAGCGTTCTAATGTAGTCATGCTTATGCATTGTGATGTGCTGAATTCAACGGTGAGGTCTTTTTGTCCGTAACTCGTATGGTTTGGCCAGAAAGTGGGAAACTATAGTTTCCGCGGTTTCTCGCGGTTTTCTCGCGAACCGTGCACGTTAGAGTAACGCGGCTTACAGAAATGAATTCCTCGGCCGATTTCCCATCCGGTACCGTTTGAAACGTGAAGATTGGTCGATTAGTTCAGACACAGCTTGCGTTAAAAGTTTCAAACATATTAAATTGACTGTTTTTGCATTATTTTTGACATCTTGGGAACGTCATAACTTCCGAACCGTTCCAAGTAGGAAAAATCTAATGATACCCGCGTAATCAGCGCGAAAAATTGTATCAAGAACCGCAATTTTAATTTATTTGAAGGCAGTTGAGTTTTCGCCGACTGGCTAAAATTTTGTAAGAAATCGCATATTTGAAACTATAATTTTGAAATGGCACACATATCTCAAAAACTAGGACCCGAATCAACATGAATCCTATGCTATCCTACTAAAATGGGTGCGCTGATTCCAAATGCACATAGAAAAAGTCTCTGTCTCTACTGGTTACCGAGTTGTGCTGAAATTACGTTATTCCAAATAACATAATAATAATGGAAATGGACCACATAACTTCAAAATGGTATATGTTAGGCCTATAAAAGTATATATATTTTTGATGTACTCATCGAGAGCTATCATTTGGTGGGGGGTTAACCTTTGTATGGCGAACGGTTGCAAAGTTCACTTTTTTTCTATCTAAAAGTGCTAAATTTAGAGCGAAAATAATTTGATAACTTTTTGAGAGATAGAGCATTGTAATGTAGTCATGCTTATGCATTGTGACGTGCTGAATTCAACGGTGAGGTCTTTTTGCCCGTAACTCGTATGGTTTGGCCAGAAAGTGGGAAACTATAGTTTCCGCGGTTTCTCGCGGTTTTCTCGCGAACCGTGCACGTTAGAGTAACGCGGCTTTCAGAAATGAATTCCTCGGCCGATTTCCCATCCGGTACCGTTTGAAACGTGAAGATTGGTCGATTAGTTCAGACACAGCTTGCGTTAAAAGTTTCAAACATATTAAATTGACTGTTTTTGCATTATTTTTGACATCTTGGGAACGTCATAACTTCCGAACCGTTCCAAGTAGGAAAAATCTAATGATACCGGCGTAATCAGCGCGAAAAATTGTATCAAGAACCGCAATTTTAATTTATTTGAAGGCAGTTGAGTTTTCGCCGACTGGCTAAAATTTTGTAAGAAATCGCAGATTTGAAACTATAATTTTGAAATGGCACACATATCTCAAAAACTAGGACCCGAATCAACATGAATCCTATGCTATCCTACTAAAATGGGTGCGCTGATTCCAAATTCACATAGAAAAAGTCTCTGTCTCTACTGGTTACCGAGTTGTGCTGAAATTACGTTATTCCAAATAACATAATAATAATGGAAATGGACCACATAACTTCAAAATGGTATATGTTAGGCCTATAAAAGTATATATATTTTTGATGTACTCATCGAGAGCTATCATTTGGTGGGGGGTTAACCTTTGTATGGCGAACGGTTGCAAAGTTCACTTTTTTTCTATCTAAAAGTGGTAAATTTAGAGCGAAAATAATTTGATAACTTTTTGAGAGATAGAGCATTCTAATGTAGTCATGCTTATGCATTGTGATGTGCTGAATTCAACGGTGAGGTCTTTTTGCCCGTCACTCGTATGGTTTGGCCAGAAAGTGGGAAACTATAGCTTCCGCGGTTTCTCGCGGTTTTCTCGGGAACCGTGCACCCTAGAGAAACGCGGCTTTCAGAAATGAATTCCTCGGCCAATTTCCCATCCGGTACCGTTTGAAACGTGAAGATTGGTCGATTAGATCAGACACAGCTTGCGTTAAAAGTTTCAAACATATTAAATTGGCTGTTTTTGCATTATTTTTGACATCTTGGGAACGTCATAACTTCCGAACCGTTCCAAGTAGGAAAAATCTAATGATACCGGCGTAATCAGTGCGAAAAATTGTATCAAGAACCGCAATTTTAATTTGATTGAAGGCAGTTGAGTTTTCGCCGACTGGCTAAAATTTTGTAAGAAATCGCATATTTGAAACTATAATTATGAAATGGCACACATATCTCAAAAACTAGGACCCGGATCAACATGAAACCTATGCTGTCCTACTAAAATGGGTGCGCTGATTCCGAATTCACATAGAAAAAGTCTCTGTCTCTACCGGTTACCGAGTTGTGCTGAAATTACGTTATTCCAAATAACATAATAATAATGGAAATGGACCACGTAACTTCAAAATGGTATATGTTAGGCCTATAAAAGTATATATATTTTTGATGTACTCATCGAGAGCTATCATTTGGTGGGGGGTTAACCTTTGTATGGCGAACGGTTGCAAAGTTCACTTTTTTTCTATCTAAAAGTGCTAAATTTAGAGCGAAAATAATTTGATAACTTTTTGAGAGATAGAGCATTGTAATGTAGTCATGCTTATGCATTGTGACGTGCTGAATTCAACGGTGAGGTCTTTTTGCCCGTAACTCGTATGGTTTGGCCAGAAAGTGGGAAACTATAGTTTCCGCGGTTTTCTCGCGAACCGTGCACGTTAGAGTAACGCGGCTTTCAGAAATGAATTCCTCGGCCGATTTCCCATCCGGTACCGTTTGAAACGTGAAGATTGGTCGATTAGTTCAGACACAGCTTGCGTTAAAAGTTTCAAACATATTAAATTGACTGTTTTTGCATTATTTTTGACATCTTGGGAACGTCATAACTTCCGAACCGTTCCAAGTAGGAAAAATCTAATGATACCGGCGTAATCAGCGCGAAAAATTGTATCAAGAACCGCAATTTTAATTTATTTGAAGGCAGTTGAGTTTTCGCCGACTGGCTAAAATTTTGTAAGAAATCGCAGATTTGAAACTATAATTTTGAAATGGCACACATATCTCAAAAACTAGGACCCGAATCAACATGAATCCTATGCTATCCTACTAAAATGGGTGCGCTGATTCCAAATTCACATAGAAAAAGTCTCTGTCTCTACTGGTTACCGAGTTGTGCTGAAATTACGTTATTCCAAATAACATAATAATAATGGAAATGGACCACATAACTTCAAAATGGTATATGTTAGGCCTATAAAAGTATATATATTTTTGATGTACTCATCGAGAGCTATCATTTGGTGGGGGGTTAACCTTTGTATGGCGAACGGTTGCAAAGTTCACTTTTTTTCTATCTAAAAGTGGTAAATTTAGAGCGAAAATAATTTGATAACTTTTTGAGAGATAGAGCATTCTAATGTAGTCATGCTTATGCATTGTGATGTGCTGAATTCAACGGTGAGGTCTTTTTGCCCGTCACTCGTATGGTTTGGCCAGAAAGTGGGAAACTATAGCTTCCGCGGTTTCTCGCGGTTTTCTCGGGAACCGTGCACCCTAGAGAAACGCGGCTTTCAGAAATGAATTCCTCGGCCAATTTCCCATCCGGTACCGTTTGAAACGTGAAGATTGGTCGATTAGATCAGACACAGCTTGCGTTAAAAGTTTCAAACATATTAAATTGGCTGTTTTTGCATTATTTTTGACATCTTGGGAACGTCATAACTTCCGAACCGTTCCAAGTAGGAAAAATCTAATGATACCGGCGTAATCAGTGCGAAAAATTGTATCAAGAACCGCAATTTTAATTTGATTGAAGGCAGTTGAGTTTTCGCCGACTGGCTAAAATTTTGTAAGAAATCGCATATTTGAAACTATAATTATGAAATGGCACACATATCTCAAAAACTAGGACCCGGATCAACATGAAACCTATGCTGTCCTACTAAAATGGGTGCGCTGATTCCGAATTCACATAGAAAAAGTCTCTGTCTCTACCGGTTACCGAGTTGTGCTGAAATTACGTTATTCCAAATAACATAATAATAATGGAAATGGACCACGTAACTTCAAAATGGTATATGTTAGGCCTATAAAAGTATATATATTTTTGATGTACTCATCGAGAGCTATCATTTGGTGGGGGGTTAACCTTTGTATGGCGAACGGTTGCAAAGTTCACTTTTTTTCTATCTAAAAGTGCTAAATTTAGAGCGAAAATAATTTGATAACTTTTTGAGAGATAGAGCGTTCTAATGTAGTCATGCTTATGCATTGTGATGTGCTGAATTCAACGGTGAGGTCTTTTTGCCCGTAACTCGTATGGTTTGGCCAGAAAGTGGGAAACTATAGTTTCCGCGGTTTCTCGCGGTTTTCTCGCGAACCGTGCACGTTAGAGTAACGCGGCTTTCAGAAATGAATTCCTCGGCCGATTTCCCATCCGGTACCGTTTGAAACGTGAAGATTGGTCGATTAGTTCAGACACAGCTTGCGTTAAAAGTTTCAAACATATTAAATTGACTGTTTTTGCATTATTTTTGACATCTTGGGAACGTCATAACTTCCGAACCGTTCCAAGTAGGAAAAATCTAATGATACCGGCGTAATCAGCGCGAAAAATTGTATCAAGAACCGCAATTTTAATTTATTTGAAGGCAGTTGAGTTTTCGCCGACTGGCTAAAATTTTGTAAGAAATCGCATATTTGAAACTATAATTTTGAAATGGCACACATATCTCAAAAACTAGGACCCGAATCAACATGAAACCTATGCTATCCTACTAAAATGGATGCGCTGATTCCAAATTCACATAGAAAAAGTCTCTGTCTCTACTGGTTACCGAGTTGTGCTGAAATTACGTTATTCCAAATAACATAATAATAATGGAAATGGACCACATAACTTCAAAATGGTATATGTTAGGCCTATAAAAGTATATATATTTTTGATGTACTCATCGAGAGCTATCATTTGGTGGGGGGTTCACCTTTGTATGGCGAACGGTTGCAAAGTTCACTTTTTTTCTATCTAAAAGTGGTAAATTTAGAGCGAAAATAATTTGATAACTTTTTGAGAGATAGAGCATTCTAATGTAGTCATGCTTATGCATTGTGATGTGCTGAATTCAACGGTGAGGTCTTTTTGCCCGTCACTCGTATGGTTTGGCCAGAAAGTGGGAAACTATAGTTTCCGCGGTTTCTCGCGGTTTTCTCGCGAACCGTGCACGTTAGAGTAACGCGGCTTTCAGAAATGAATTCCTCGGCCGATTTCCCATCCGGTACCGTTTGAAACGTGAAGATTGGTCGATTAGTTCAGACACAGCTTGCGTTAAAAGTTTCAAACATATTAAATTGACTGTTTTTGCATTATTTTTGACATCTTGGGAACGTCATAACTTCCGAACCGTTCCAAGTAGGAAAAATCTAATGATACCGGCGTAATCAGCGCGAAAAATTGTATCAAGAACCGCAATTTTAATTTATTTGAAGGCAGTTGAGTTTTCGCCGACTGGCTAAAATTTTGTAAGAAATCGCATATTTGAAACTATAATTTTGAAATGGCACACATATCTCAAAAACTAGGACCCGAATCAACATGAAACCTATGGTATCCTACTAAAATGGGTGCGCTGATTCCAAATTCACATAGAAAAAGTCTCTGTCTCTACTGGTTACCGAGTTGTGCTGAAATTACGTTATTCCAAATAACATAATAATAATGGAAATGGACCACATAACTTCAAAATGGTATATGTTAGGCCTATAAAAGTATATATATTTTTGATGTACTCATCGAGAGCTATCATTTGGTGGGGGGTTAACCTTTGTATGGCGAACGGTTGCAAAGTTCACTTTTTTTCTATCTAAAAGTGGTAAATTTAGAGCGAAAATAATTTGATAACTTTTTGAGAGATAGAGCATTCTAATGTAGTCATGCTTATGCATTGTGATGTGCTGAATTCAACGGTGAGGTCTTTTTGCCCGTCACTCGTATGGTTTGGCCAGAAAGTGGGAAACTATAGCTTCCGCGGTTTCTCGCGGTTTTCTCGGGAACCGTGCACCCTAGAGAAACGCGGCTTTCAGAAATGAATTCCTCGGCCAATTTCCCATCCGGTACCGTTTGAAACGTGAAGATTGGTCGATTAGATCAGACACAGCTTGCGTTAAAAGTTTCAAACATATTAAATTGGCTGTTTTTGCATTATTTTTGACATCTTGGGAACGTCATAACTTCCGAACCGTTCCAAGTAGGAAAAATCTAATGATACCGGCGTAATCAGCGCGAAAAATTGTATCAAGAACCGCAATTTTAATTTGATTGAAGGCAGTTGAGTTTTCGCCGACTGGCTAAAATTTTGTAAGAAATCGCATATTTGAAACTATAATTATGAAATGGCACACATATCTCAAAAACTAGGACCCGGATCAACATGAAACCTATGCTGTCCTACTAAAATGGGTGCGCTGATTCCGAATTCACATAGAAAAAGTCTCTGTCTCTACCGATTACCGAGTTGTGCTGAAATTACGTTATTCCAAATAACATAATAATAATGGAAATGGACCACGTAACTTCAAAATGGTATATGTTAGGCCTATAAAAGTATATATATTTTTGATGTACTCATCGAGAGCTATCATTTGGTGGGGGGTTAACCTCTGTATGGCGAACGGTTGCAAAGTTCACTTTTTTTCTATCTAAAAGTGCTAAATTTAGAGCGAAAATAATTTGATAACTTTTTGAGAGATAGAGCGTTCTAATGTAGTCATGCTTATGCATTGTGATGTGCTGAATTCAACGGTGAGGTCTTTTTGCCCGTAACTCGTATGGTTTGGCCAGAAAGTGGGAAACTATAGTTTCCGCGGTTTCTCGCGGTTTTCTCGCGAACCGTGCACGTTAGAGTAACGCGGCTTTCAGAAATGAATTCCTCGGCCGATTTCCCATCCGGTACCGTTTGAAACGTGAAGATTGGTCGATTAGTTCAGACACAGCTTGCGTTAAAAGTTTCAAACATATTAAATTGACTGTTTTTGCATTATTTTTGACATCTTGGGAACGTCATAACTTCCGAACCGTTCCAAGTAGGAAAAATCTAATGATACCGGCGTAATCAGCGCGAAAAATTGTATCAAGAACCGCAATTTTAATTTATTTGAAGGCAGTTGAGTTTTCGCCGACTGGCTAAAATTTTGTAAGAAATCGCATATTTGAAACTATAATTTTGAAATGGCACACATATCTCAAAAACTAGGACCCGAATCAACATGAAACCTATGCTATCCTACTAAAATGGATGCGCTGATTCCAAATTCACATAGAAAAAGTCTCTGTCTCTACTGGTTACCGAGTTGTGCTGAAATTACGTTATTCCAAATAACATAATAATAATGGAAATGGACCACATAACTTCAAAATGGTATATGTTAGGCCTATAAAAGTATATATATATTTGATGTACTCATCGAGAGCTATCATTTGGTGGGGGGTTAACCTTTGTATGGCGAACGGTTGCAAAGTTCACTTTTTTTCTATCTAAAAGTGCTAAATTTAGAGCGAAAATAATTTGATAACTTTTTGAGAGATAGAGCATTCTAATGTAGTCATGCTTATGCATTGTGATGTGCTGAATTCAACGGTGAGGTCTTTTTGCCCGTAACTCGTATGGTTTGGCCAGAAAGTGGGAAACTATAGTTTTCGCGGTTTCTCGCGGTTTTCTCGCGAACCGTGCACGTTAGAGTAACGCGGCTTTCAGAAATGAATTTCTCGGCCGATTTCCCATCCGGTACCGTTTGAAACGTGAAGATTGGTCGATTAGTTCAGACACAGCTTGCGTTAAAAGTTTCAAACATATTAAATTGACTGTTTTTGCATTATTTTTGACATCTTGGGAACGTCATAACTTCCGAACCGTTCCAAGTAGGAAAAATCTAATGATACCGGCGTAATCAGCGCGAAAAATTGTATCAAGAACCGCAATTTTAATTTATTTGAAGGCAGTTGAGTTTTCGCCGACTGGCTAAAATTTTGTAAGAAATCGCATATTTGAAACTATAATTTTGAAATGGCACACATATCTCAAAAACTAGGACCCGAATCAACATGAAACCTATGGTATCCTACTAAAATGGGTGCGCTGATTCCAAATTCACATAGAAAAAGTCTCTGTCTCTACTGGTTACCGAGTTGTGCTGAAATTACGTTATTCCAAATAACATAATAATAATGGAAATGGACCACATAACTTCAAAATGGTATATGTTAGGCCTATAAAAGTATATATATTTTTGATGTACTCATCGAGAGCTATCATTTGGTGGGGGGTTAACCTTTGTATGGCGAACGGTTGCAAAGTTCACTTTTTTTCTATCTAAAAGTGCTAAATTTAGAGCGAAAATAATTTGATAACTTTTTGAGAGATAGAGCGTTCTAATGTAGTCATGCTTATGCATTGTGATGTGCTGAATTCAACGGTGAGGTCTTTTTGCCCGTAACTCGTATGGTTTGGCCAGAAAGTGGGAAACTATAGTTTCCGCGGTTTCTCGCGGTTTTCTCGCGAACCGTGCATGTTAGAGTAACGCGGCTTTCAGAAATGAATTCCTCGGCCGATTTCCCATCCGGTACCGTTTGAAACGTGAAGATTGGTCGATTAGTTCAGACACAGCTTGCGTTAAAAGTTTCAAACATATTAAATTGACTGTTTTGCATTATTTTTGACATCTTGGGAACGTCATAACTTCCGAACCGTTCCAAGTAGGAAAAATCTAATGATACCGGCGTAATCAGCGCGAAAAATTGTATCAAGAACCGCAATTTTAATTTATTTGAAGGCAGTTGAGTTTTCGCCGACTGGCTAAAATTTTGTAAGAATCGCATATTTGAAACTATAATTTTGAAATGGCACACATATCTCAAAAACTAGGACCCGAATCAACATGAATCCTATGCTATCCTACTAAAATGGGTGCGCTGATTCCAAATTCACATAGAAAAAGTCTCTGTCTCTACTGGTTACCGAGTTGTGCTGAAATTACGTTATTCCAAATAACATAATAATAATGGAAATGGACCACATAACTTCAAAATGGTATATGTTAGGCCTATAAAAGTATATATATTTTTGATGTACTCATCGAGAGCTATCATTTGGTGGGGGGTTAACCTTTGTATGGCGAACGGTTGCAAAGTTCACTTTTTTTCTATCTAAAAGTGCTAAATTTAGAGCGAAAATAATTTGATAACTTTTTGAGAGATAGAGCATTGTAATGTAGTCATGCTTATGCATTGTGATGTGCTGAATTCAACGGTGAGGTCTTTTTGCCCGTAACTCGTATGGTTTGGCCAGAAAGTGGGAAACTATAGTTTCCGCGGTTTCTCGCGGTTTTCTCGCGAACCGTGCACGTTAGAGTAACGCGGCTTTCAGAAATGAATTCCTCGGCCGATTTCCCATCCGGTACCGTTTGAAACGTGAAGATTGGTCGATTAGTTCAGACACAGCTTGCGTTAAAAGTTTCAAACATATTAAATTGACTGTTTTTGCATTATTTTTGACATCTTGGGAACGTCATAACTTCCGAACCGTTCCAAGTAGGAAAAATCTAATGATACCGGCGTAATCAGCGCGAAAAATTGTATCAAGAACCGCAATTTTAATTTATTTGAAGGCAGTTGAGTTTTCGCCGACTGGCTAAAATTTTGTAAGAAATCGCATATTTGAAACTATAATTTTGAAATGGCACACATATCTCAAAAACTAGGACCCGAATCAACATGAAACCTATGCTATCCTACTAAAATGGGTGCGCTGATTCCAAATTCACATAGAAAAAGTCTCTGTCTCTACTGGTTACCGAGTTGTGCTGAAATTACGTTATTCCAAATAACATAATAATAATGGAAATGGACCACATAACTTCAAAATGGTATATGTTAGGCCTATAAAAGTATATATATTTTTGATGTACTCATCGAGAGCTATCATTTGGTGGGGGGTTAGCCTTTGTATGGCGAACGGTTGCAAAGTTCACTTTTTTTCTATCTAAAAGTGCTAAATTTAGAGCGAAAATAATTTGATAACATTTTGAGAGATAGAGCATTCTAATGTAGTCATGCTTGTGCATTGTGACGTGCTGAATTCAACGGTGAGGTCTTTTTGCCCGTAACTCGTATGGTTTGGCCAGAAAGTGGGAAACTATAGTTTCCGCGGTTTCTCGCGGTTTTCTCGCGAACCGTGCACGTTAGAGTAACGCGGCTTTCAGAAATGAATTCCTCGGCCGATTTCCCATCCGGTACCGTTTGAAACGTGAAGATTGGTCGATTAGTTCAGACACAGCTTGCGTTAAAAGTTTCAAACATATTAAATTGACTGTTTTTGCATTATTTTTGACATCTTGGGAACGTCATAACTTCCGAACCGTTCCAAGTAGGAAAAATCTAATGATACCGGCGTAATCAGCGCGAAAAATTATATCAAGAACCGCAATTTTAATTTATTTGAAGGCAGTTGAGTTTTCGCCGACTGGCTAAAATTTTGTAAGAAATCGCATATTTGAAACTATAATTTTGAAATGGCACACATATCTCAAAAACTAGGACCCGAATCAACATGAAACCTATGCTATCCTACTAAAATGGGTGCGCTGATTCCAAATTCACATAGAAAAAGTCTCTGTCTCTACTGGTTACCGAGTTGTGCTGAAATTACGTTATTCCAAATAACATAATAATAATGGAAATGGACCACATAACTTCAAAATGGTATATGTTAGGCCTATAAAAGTATATATATTTTTGATGTACTCATCGAGAGCTATCATTTGGTGGGGGGTTAGCCTTTGTATGGCGAACGGTTGCAAAGTTCACTTTTTTTCTATCTAAAAGTGCTAAATTTAGAGCGAAAATAATTTGATAACTTTTTGAGAGATAGAGCATTCTAATGTAGTCATGCTTGTGCATTGTGATGTGCTGAATTCAACGGTGAGGTCTTTTTGCCCGTAACTCGTATGGT
Source organism: Melinopterus prodromus (assembly GCA_964023965.1). Lineage (NCBI taxonomy): Eukaryota > Metazoa > Arthropoda > Insecta > Coleoptera > Scarabaeidae > Melinopterus > Melinopterus prodromus. Next base: position 4,023,917 of record OZ030396.1, read on the forward strand.
TTGGCCAGAAAGTGGGAAACTATAGTTTCCGCGGTTTCTCGCGGTTTTCTCGCGAACCGTGAACGTTAGAGTAACGCGGCTTTCAGAAATGAATTCCTCGGCCGATTTCCCATCCGGTACCGTTTGAAACGTGAAGATTGGTCGATTAGTTCAGACACAGCTTGCGTTAAAAGTTTCAAACATATTAAATTGACTGTTTTTGCATTATTTTTGACATCTTGGGAACGTCATAACTTCCGAACCGTTCCAAGTAGGAAAAATCTAATGATACCGGCGTAATCAGCGCGAAAAATTATATCAAGAACCGCAATTTTAATTTATTTGAAGGCAGTTGAGTTTTCGCCGACTGGCTAAAATTTTGTAAGAAATCGCATATTTGAAACTATAATTTTGAAATGGCACACATATCTCAAAAACTAGGACCCGAATCAACATGAAACCTATGCTATCCTACTAAAATGGGTGCGCTGATTCCAAATTCACATAGAAAAAGTCTCTGTCTCTACTGGTTACCGAGTTGTGCTGAAATTACGTTATTCCAAATAACATAATAATAATGGAAATGGACCACATAACTTCAAAATGGTATATGTTAGGCCTATAAAAGTATATATATTTTTGATGTACTCATCGAGAGCTATCATTTGGTGGGGGGTTAACCTTTGTATGGCGAACGGTTGCAAAGTTCACTTTTTTTCTATCTAAAAGTGCTAAATTTAGAGCGAAAATAATTTGATAACTTTTTGAGAGATAGAGCATTCTAATGTAGTCATGCTTATGCATTGTGATGTGCTGAATTCAACGGTGAGGTCTTTTTGCCCGTAACTCGTATGGTTTGGCCAGAAAGTGGGAAACTATAGTTTTCGCGGTTTCTCGCGGTTTTCTCGCGAACCGTGCACGTTAGAGTAACGCGGCTTTCAGAAATGAATTCCTCGGCCGATTTCCCATCCGGTACCGTTTGAAACGTGAAGATTGGTCGATTAGTTCAGACACAGCTTGCGTTAAAAGTTTCAAACATATTAAATTGACTGTTTTTGCATTATTTTTGACATCTTGGGAACGTCATAACTTCCGAACCGTTCCAAGTAGGAAAAATCTAATGATACCGGCGTAATCAGCGCGAAAAATTGTATCAAGAACCGCAATTTTAATTTATTTGAAGGCAGTTGAGTTTTCGCCGACTGGCTAAAATTTTGTAAGAAATCGCATATTTGAAACTATAATTTTGAAATGGCACACATATCTCAAAAACTAGGACCCGAATCAACATGAAACCTATGCTATCCTACTAAAATGGGTGCGCTGATTCCAAATTCACATAGAAAAAGTCTCTGTCTCTACTGGTTACCGAGTTGTGCTGAAATTACGTTATTCCAAATAACATAATAATAATGGAAATGGACCACATAACTTCAAAATGGTATATGTTAGGCCTATAAAAGTATATATATTTTTGATGTACTCATCGAGAGCTATCATTTGGTGGGGGGTTAGCCTTTGTATGGCGAACGGTTGCAAAGTTCACTTTTTTTCTATCTAAAAGTGCTAAATTTAGAGCGAAAATAATTTGATAACTTTTTGAGAGATAGAGCATTCTAATGTAGTCATGCTTGTGCATTGTGATGTGCTGAATTCAACGGTGAGCTCTTTTTGCCCGTAACTCGTATGGTTTGGCCAGAAAGTGGGAAACTATAGTTTCCGCGGTTTCTCGCGGTTTTCTCGCGAACCGTGCACGTTAGAGTAACGCGGCTTTCAGAAATGAATTCCTCGGCCGATTTCCCATCCGGTACCGTTTGAAACGTGAAGATTGGTCGATTAGTTCAGACACAGCTTGCGTTAAAAGTTTCAAACATATTAAATTGACTGTTTTTGCATTATTTTTGACATCTTGGGAACGTCATAACTTCCGAACCGTTCCAAGTAGGAAAAATCTAATGATACCGGCGTAATCAGCGCGAAAAATTATATCAAGAACCGCAATTTTAATTTATTTGAAGGCAGTTGAGTTTTCGCCGACTGGCTAAAATTTTGTAAGAAATCGCATATTTGAAACTATAATTTTGAAATGGCACACATATCTCAAAAACTAGGACCCGAATCAACATGAAACCTATGCTATCCTACTAAAATGGGTGCGCTGATTCCAAATTCACATAGAAAAAGTCTCTGTCTCTACTGGTTACCGAGTTGTGCTGAAATTACGTTATTCCAAATAACATAATAATAATGGAAATGGACCACATAACTTCAAAATGGTATATGTTAGGCCTATAAAAGTATATATATTTTTGATGTACTCATCGAGAGCTATCATTTGGTGGGGGGTTAACCTTTGTATGGCGAACGGTTGCAAAGTTCACTTTTTTTCTATCTAAAAGTGCTAAATTTAGAGCGAAAATAATTTGATAACTTTTTGAGAGATAGAGCATTCTAATGTAGTCATGCTTATGCATTGTGATGTGCTGAATTCAACGGTGAGGTCTTTTTGCCCGTAACTCGTATGGTTTGGCCAGAAAGTGGGAAACTATAGTTTTCGCGGTTTCTCGCGGTTTTCTCGCGAACCGTGCACGTTAGAGTAACGCGGCTTTCAGAAATGAATTCCTCGGCCGATTTCCCATCCGGTACCGTTTGAAACGTGAAGATTGGTCGATTAGTTCAGACACAGCTTGCGTTAAAAGTTTCAAACATATTAAATTGACTGTTTTTGCATTATTTTTGACATCTTGGGAACGTCATAACTTCCGAACCGTTCCAAGTAGGAAAAATCTGATGATACCGGCGTAATCAGCGCGAAAAATTGTATCAAGAACCGCAATTTTAATTTATTTGAAGGCAGTTGAGTTTTCGCCGACTGGCTAAAATTTTGTAAGAAATCGCATATTTGAAACTATAATTTTGAAATGGCACACATATCTCAAAAACTAGGACCCGAATCAACATGAAACCTATGCTATCCTACTAAAATGGGTGCGCTGATTCCAAATTCACATAGAAAAAGTCTCTGTCTCTACTGGTTACCGAGTTGTGCTGAAATTACATTATTCCAAATAACAATAATAATGGAAATGGACCACATAACTTCAAAATGGTATATGTTAGGCCTATAAAAGTATATATATTTTTGATGTACTCATCGAGAGCTATCATTTGGTGGGGGGTTAACCTTTGTATGGCGAACGGTTGCAAAGTTCACTTTTTTTCTATCTAAAAGTGCTAAATTTAGAGCGAAAATAATTTGATAACTTTTTGAGAGATAGAGCATTCTAATGTAGTCATGCTTATGCATTGTGATGTGCTGAATTCAACGGTGAGGTCTTTTTGCCCGTAACTCGTATGGTTTGGCCAGAAAGTGGGAAACTATAGTTTCCGCGGTTTCTCGCGAACCGTGCACGTTAGAGTAACGCGGCTTTCAGAAATGAATTCCTCGGCCGATTTCCCATCCGGTACCGTTTGAAACGTGAAGATTGGTCGATTAGTTCAGACACAGCTTGCGTTAAAAGTTTCAAACATATTAAATTGGCTGTTTTGCACTTATTTTTGACATCTTGGGAACGTCATAACTTCCGAACCGTTCCAAGTAGGAAAAATCTAATGATACCGGCGTAATCAGCGCGAAAAATTGTATCAAGAACCGCAATTTTAATTTGATTGAAGGCAGTTGAGTTTTCGCCGACTGGCTAAAATTTTGTAAGAAATCGCATATTTGAAACTATAATTATGAAATGGCACACATATCTCAAAAACTAGGACCCGCATCTACATGAAACCTATGCTATCCTACTAAAATGGGTGCGCTGATTCCGAATTCACATAGAAAAAGTCTCTGTCTCTACCGGTTACCGAGTTGTGCTGAAATTACGTTATTCCAAATAACATAATAATAATGGAAATGGACCACATAACTTCAAAATGGTATATGTTAGGCCTATAAAAGTATATATATGTTTGTTGTACTCATCGAGAGCTATCATTTGGTGGGGCGTTAACCTTTCTATGGCGAACGGTTGCAAAGTTCACTTTTTTTCTGCTAAATTTAGAGCGAAAATAATTTGATAACTTTTTGAGAGATAGCGCGTTCTAATGTAGTCATGCTTATGCATTGTGATGTGCTGAATTCAACGGTGAGGTCTTTTTGCCCGTAACTCGTACGGTTTGGCCAGAAAGTGGGAAACTATAGTTTCCGCGGTTTCTCGCGAACCGTGCACCTTAGAGAAACGCGGCTTTCAGGAATGAATTCCTCGGCCAATTTCCCATCCGGTACCGTTTGAAACGTGAAAATTGGTCGATTAGATCAGACACAGCTTGCGTTAAAAGTTGCTATACGTTTTTTAGTTAGTGGTTTCCGAGTTATAGGCCTTCAAACACAGGGCTCAATACTTTTGCTACCGATAGTACTCACAATATTTGATTCCCCACCATCAAAGCTACTTGTCAGTGTAGCCAATCTTACCTTATATTCAGATCTGATAAAATACCAACAATAGTTTTTACAGCTGTATGCGAAAATAAATACTGGGCTTCCTTTTTAGCATTATCCAAAGGTGTTAACATATATGACGGATTGCTTAGATTTTTGTCTGATACACCTTTTATTACAGCATGCATCTCATGTTTTGCAACATTATTTGGTAATATGAACCTGTTACAGGCAACACAATACACCCTTTCAGCTTCGGGTAATTTTTTTATCTAAAAAATAGGAGATTTATAGTATAAAAGGCAATTCTAAAGTTGTAAAATGTGTGTATAATTAATTAAAAAGAAACTTTGGTAGGTTTTTGGTTTATATATTTAACAGTCAATGATGCCAATCAATAAATACACCCTACCAAAGTTGTTTTTTTTATTGAATATACAACAATTCAAAACAAACCGTTTCCAAAATTGCATTTTTCCTCGCTCTGTTGACCTTGACGTACTGCTCGCGTTCTAAATTCCAAGCTTCTTTAGTAGTTTTTGGAACAGCAGACAGTTCGTCAGCCCAAAGAAAAAAATTGCAATCTTTCCTATCTCTGCAAGCAGCACATGCATAGAACTTTCGGTTGTTGGTGCTACGTGAAAATAACACTGTTGGCCCATGTGGACAAGGCGGACTTTCTTTTATGTTACACTGTTCCACAATTACAGACATATTTCACAAACAACACGATTAAATTCCGAGACACAACACTACAGGAGAAAGACATGTATTTTTTGAGGTTATGTGATCAAAATAAACGTGAAGTTTGATGTGATGAGTTCTATTCCGATCCTTGGCGCCATCTTCTGGATGTTTTTCGTTGTTTTGGATACTGGTTGACAGATGGCGCCAGTGTATATCGTCATATACAAATGATAGAGTTGTTCAACTCATTAGTTTGCCGTAAAATTGTTTATGTCGATAAGCAAAATTAAGAAAAATTCTTGTTATTGTAAAGACATAGTTTATTTAAATAAATATTTTATATACAGCTAACATTTTAAGTACAATATATACACAATAGATAATTTGTATCTGGACCAGGATAATCTGGTTTTTCATAAGAAAAAGAAAAGAATAGCATTTATGGATGGAAAAAAATGATAACCAAATGTGGAAGAATAAATAAAATGATAAATCTGCAAGCAAAAAAACATACACTCATTTTAAACCAAGCAAACACAAAATTGCTCTAGAAAACCTTAAATAATATTCTCGAATAGAGGAACTCTGTATGAAACAATACTTTCTTAATTACACTACGACGAATAAACAAAAAATCACAACCAATCTAGTAGTAGTCTAAACAAAGAAACAAAAAATCCCCCCGGATGAGAAGAATTGGCACCGCTGAATCATCTATCGTTAAGTCTACTTTGTATTTGGCACAAAATTTGAAGCGTTCGCTCAAACTATCCTGTAGGTATCACACTTTTGGAAGAAATATCAGTTGGCACGACTGCTCAATCCAGCTCATCCTTTTTCTTTCTCAATTTCCCTTCACGCTGTATCGTTTTGGTCACCTGTTCTACACCGTGCGCAACTTCACTCTCATCTTCGTCCAGCATATTACTCAGCGTCATAATATAACTGCAAGCAACCCGCAACACAGATAGTTTCGATAGTTTTTGCGCACTAGAATACGCCGGTATTGAACGACGTAAAGTGTCAAACGCAGCACTGATTGTATGAACCCGCGTCCTTTCACGAGCATTTGCTTCAATCCGTCGTTCTCTCGTCATGTTTTTGTAGTTCCTTTGCTCTTTCCTGGACTGTTGTAACCTGGAATTAAAAGAATCAAGATTAGATGCTTGCTTAACGAGTGTTTAACACATATTTTCTTGTGCAACAGTTGGTAATACACAACTGTCAATGTCAAAGCAAGAGATTATTGTAGATTAGCTTGCCTAGCTTACAGAAAAAGTGTCTTAAGATCAATAATTACCTAGGAAACGCTTCTGCTGAAGATCTAATCATACTATCCCCATCCAGACTCCCCATATGCTGGAATTCTGGATGAATAGGCACCCTAAGCGCCTCAGTTTCCGTATTTTCCTCAACATCCCTCTCCACCTTGATAACATGAACTTCCGGATCACAGATAACACTTTTCTTCTTCTTCTTAACAAGCTCTACAGGCTCAAGTTGAGGACTGGGGGATCTCCTTATGGGGGAAGGTGGTCTAAAATAGCCGGAACATGGTTCAACTTTGTTGAATTTTGTTCTTCCGTCGTAAACCGTTTCCGGCAAAAAAGGCATGTCTCCAGACTCGCTCCATGGGCGGAAGGGTTGGGAGTTTTGAAGGCACATCCGCTTCTTCAGGGGTCCGTCTTGAACCCTTCGTGGTTCTACGCATTTCCGCTTGTTCCTGATCGATATGGCTTCGACTTTTACTTCGACGCTATCTTCGCTGCTGTCGGTTGGGGAGTGGATTTCTTCTGTGAAGTCTTCCTCGGGTGAATAGGCCATGTGATCGATATCTGTGGAGGAAAATAAAGAATTTTCGGTTAGTTTTGTTGTTGAGAAGAGAGGGGTGGTCAGGTCAGTTTATGGTGATTTTGTCTGGCGCCAGGGTAGGTACGGGTTTAACACCTTCTGGGGAGGCGAAAGGGCCTATTGTAAAAATTGGTTTAGTGGTTCTTTGTTATGAATACCTGGCTCTGTCGACTTTTGCGTCGATTTGCCGCATTTTGGGTGCTTTATGTTTTATACACCATTGATTGTTAAGTTTTGTGTAAGATTTGAATGGATCTTTTGTATGAATAGATTGAGTAGTACCAACACACAAATAAAAAAACCTTAGCGTTATACTTGAGATTCTGAAATGTCGTTTCTCACAAAACTTGGTCGCAAAACTGTTTTAAATTATATAGATAGGATATATGGAAAATTGAAGAAAGTTGCACATTGTAAATGAATGCATTGTAAATATCATTAAAGCTTTCAACAAATCTGTTGTAAATGTTCAGTGGTGTAAGTAATTTTACAATGTAGGTATGTAATGTACAATTACAGTGTAAAATTACAGTACCGATCCTATAGAATTCCATTTTGACAAACTTGTAAGTTAAAATATTTTGTTTCAGTAAATATATAGTTTCGCACCGTTTTTTTACATTTAAATTTCTGATGTTTTATCAATTTTCTTCTTGCTTCTCAGACGGATGTTTTTTTTTTTCTTCCCAGGTGCTTTTCTTATATATTTTATCTCTATTATATATATCATCTGAACACAAGACTAACCAAAATTTTCAATAACTGGGCTGTTCGTGTAAAAGTAACTTATTCAACAGTTTCTTTATATTGTTTAAATTTTAAGTTCTAGAGGTTGTTTTAATCCATCTTTTGCTTCCCAGGTGCCTTTCTCATATATGTGATCTCTATATATCAACTGAACACAAGACAATCAAAATTTTCAATAATTAGGCCGTTTTTGTAAAAGTGACGTTTTTCACAATTTTTTTGTGTTGTTTAAATTTTAATTTCTAAAGGTTTTTTAATCTTTTTTTTTGCTTCCCAGGTGCCTTTCTTATCTATTTCATCTCTATATATCATCTGACCACAAGACAAACAAAAGTTTTCAATAATCTTGCTGTTCTTGTACAAGTAACGTTTTTCCCAGTTCCTTTGCGTTGTTTAAATTTTAATTTATGAAGATTTTTTAATCGTTTTTTTGCTTCCCAGGTGCCTGTCTTATATATTTCATCTCTATATAACATGTGACCACAAGAAAAACAAAAATGTTCAATAATTAGGATGTTCTTGTAAAAGTAACGTATTTCAAAGTTTCTTTGTGTTGTTTAAATTTTAATTTCTGAAGGTTTTTTAATCTTTTTTGCTTCCCAGGTGTATCTCTTATATATTTAATTTCTATCATCTGAACACAAGACAAACAAAAGTTTTCCATAATTAGGCTGGTCTTGTACAAGTAACGTTTTTCACAGTTCCTTTGCGTTGTTTAAATTTTAACTTCTGAAGGTTTTTTAATCCTATTTTTGCTTCCCAAGTGCCTTTCTTATATATTTAATTTCTATATATCATCTGAACACAAGACAACCAAAGGTTTTCAATAATTTGGCTGTTCTTGTACAAGTAACGTATTTAACAGTTTCTTTGTGTTGTTGAAATTTTAATTTCTGAAGGTTTTTTAATCCTTTGTTTTGCTTCCCAGGTGCCTTTCTTATATATTTCATTTCTATATATCATCTGAGCACAAGACAAACAAAAGTTTTCAATAATTAGACCGTTCTTGTAAAAGTAACGTATTTCACAGTTTATTTGTATTGGTTAAATTTTAAGTTCTGGCGGTTGTTTTAAGCCAACTTTTGCTTCCCAGGTGCATTTCTTATATATTTAATTTCTATATATCATCTAAACATAAGACAAACAAAAAATTTCAATAATTAGGCTGTTCTTGTACAAGTAACGTTTTTCCCAGTTCCTTTGCGTTGTTTAAATTTTAATTTCTGAAGGTTTTTAATCGTTCTTTGTTTGCTTCCCAGGTGCCTTTCTTATATATCGCATCTCTATATATCATCTGGTCACAAGAGAAACAAAAATTTTCAATAATTAGGCTGCTCTTGTAAAAGTAACGTATTTCAAAGTTTCTTTGTGTTGTTTAATTTTTAAATCCTGAAGGCTTTTTTATCCTTGTTTTTGCTTCCCACTTGCCTTTCTTATATATTTCATCTCTATATATCATCTGACCACAAGAGAAAAAAAATCTGCAATAATTAGGCTGTTCTTGTAGAAGTAACGTATTTCACAGTTTCTTTGTATTGTTTAAATTTTAATTTTTGAAAGGTTTTCTTATCTTTTTTTGCTTCCCAGGTGCCTTTCTTATATATTTCATCTGAACACAAGACAAACCCAAAATTTTTATAATTAGGCTGTTCTAGTAAAAGTAAGGTATTTCAAAGTTTCTGTGTTTTGTATAAATTTTTAATTCTGAGGGCTTTTTTTATAATTTTTTTCGCTTCCCAGGTGCCTTTCTTATATATTTCATCTTTATATATAATCTGTACACAAGGCAAACAAACATTTTGTATAATCAGGCTGATGATGTAAAAGTAACTTTTCACAGTTATAGAAACTTGATAAGCTGCCGTTGTGCCAAACAACCCGCACGAAGGGACTGTTGGTACAACTGACACACTTCCAACTAACCCGCAGATTCTCTCCAAAGTTAGCCTTACCTTTGTGGATATGGTTAGCTAGCGCCATCTCTCTGGTCGCATAAGTCATAATACACAATAGTTCCAAATGTTCTCGAAAACGTCACTCCGCAGAATTATCGACAACAACAACAATCAACAACCACCGCACATCGCACAATCCTCAGAACATAAAAAAGACATCAAACAAAACGCACTTTTAAATCCAGAACACGAACGATCGAAACACAAAAACACACACAACGCGATCACACTCAGTCAACACTCTTCCTCGAAGTCAAAACTTCGAAAACGTCTCGCGTTTCGCGTTTGTTTTCGTTCCGTCGTCGATGCGTGCGTCGGCGTCCGTAGTTCTTCTGTTTCTGTAGTCTGTAGAGTGTAGACTGCTGGCTGAATCCGTGTATCCGTCGTATCCGCGCGGCACTTGATGTCGATTGTGTGTGTGTGTGTGTGTGGATGGTCGGCGTGGAGGGGGGACCGGTCACGATTTTCGTTTGTTATAGCGGCGACGACGGCTCTTCGGGGTACCCCACACTGGCGCCAGCTGTCTAGCCACGGCCATGTGACGGCGCGAGAGCCAGCTATAGCGGCCGGTGTGGAATGCGGCTTCCCGACACCTGCCACTCTATTACACTTTACCCTAATCTTTCACACCCGAACTGGATGGGTCTAGATGGTCTCTCGACGGTCTCGATGGACCCCAGTGGCCCGAAGAGCAAGGTGGATCTGCGTGGAGATGTTTGTTCGGTGATGGGGGTGCCTTCTTGTGGACTTTGTAGGTGTTGGTGGTGTTGGGGTTTTTGAGGATCGAGGATAATTCGATGGAGATGGTTTATTGGAGAGTTTGTTTTTGTAGTCCCTTTTCGAAAATTGTAATGTCAAGAATTACTAAGACACTACGATATCAAATATTTTGATAAAATTTTCTGTTACACAAGTTTTGTTGATGTATAACTTTTACACTAATATTTATTGACTTCAAATGAGAAGCTTACTCACAATTAAATACAAAAAAACTTTTTTCTACAGATATGTTCTATTTTGTTGTTATTGGTTACTTGATACTGTAAAATGGCTTTACATATTTTTCTCTGTGTTCAAAATATTATTATTTTAGTATTACTCGGAATGACATTGGGAAGACTAAGGCTGACCTAAGGTCTTCTTAATTTCTGTTTTTTTTACAAGTGTCTTTCGATCACGTCGTAAGTAAAAAATCTGATGTGGCCAGGCACATGACTTTATCATACAATATATAAAATTAATAGTTTAGCTGATGAGATTCTATCAAGATCGATCGTGTTTGTATTAAAATAAAACGAATTAGCCAGGATTTGACAGATATTGACAGCAGGTATTGTCAAAAATCAGCCTTTAACACTACCTAATGTCATTAGAATAAAATCATCTGGCAAATCCTATATTAATGCAGACACGATCTCGATCAAATAGAATTTGCTCCTACAGCTAAACTAGTAATTTTTCCAAAAAATGTCATGGACATAAATTATACAAAATTTCCTCTACTTTAATTTATTATTTAACTATTTTGACGAAATTACAGAAATGGCGGCTCATTTGCAAAATCCTTGAAAAATGCATAACAATATTGCTATCCGCAATCCGCACTTGAAATACACATTGACTTTGTAAACACCGTGGAAACACCAAGCTGTTTCAATATTGTTTCACATAGCGTACGTGCGCGCGTGTTTCTCCTCCTCATCACATTCTCCATGCATTTGCGTGTTGAATTGACGTTTCGCAACCGCTGACGTTCTGAATACTGTCAAAAGTTACAAAATTTCCTGGCTACCTACTATTAATGTAGACACGATTTCGATCAAGTAGAATTTGCTCCTGCAGCTAAACTATTAATTTTACCAAAAAATGTTATAGACATAAATTGTACAAAATGTCCTCTACTTTAATTTATTATTTATCTATTTTGACGAAATTGCAGTAATGACGGCTCATTTGCAAAATCGTTGAAATATGCTAAGAGTAAATAGCCAGTTCCTTTGGACCCTTTTGAACCAAAAGCTTCTCAGCTCTAAGTTTGGTCATAAAACTTCTAAATATGAACTTTCGTCCAGATACCTTTAGTAGTTTCTCTGGAATCGTCGCCACAAAAATCGTTTTGTACATTGGTCAAAAATGTTTTTTTTTTCGGCACGATTACAATACTTAGTAAGTAGTAGTAATACGTAGTGAGCAACTATTTCTGTAATTTCATCCAAATAGCTAAATAATAAATAAAAGTAGAGGGAATTTTGCGTAATTTACGTCTATGACATATTTTGGTAAAATTAATTGTTTAGCTGCATGAGCAAATTCTAATTGGTTGAGAATGCAGCCACATCAGATTTAAATTGTCAACATCTGGAAATCAGTATAATAAATAATTAAGCACCCATATGTCACCAATAAAAAAAATACACAAAACGGCAACGGAGAAACCGCGGTCTGTTTGCAGCATTCGCCATGTGTCTTCAACAAAATCGCCAATGCACAATAATAATTAAATTCGTCATCTGTTCAGCAGAGGCGATATTATTTAACTTTATATTTCTATTTACGGCCAATTGCCCACTCTTTATATACTGACTATTATTGCGCAGAACTTGCTTTGAGCAGATTCCACACATGCGGCACTAAAGAATATCAGCACATATGGAGACCGGAAGCCATATGGAATAGCGAAGAAAACCAGCCGTCGTCGGCGATTTCGATCGAATAAAATTTCCACCATATCAAATAAACGTTATATTACGTTCTATTAGTTCCTTAACGGCCGATGATCGTAAAAATTGGCGTGGAAGAACATGATCGTGACATATTTATGCTTCCATCTGGACTGACTGAATAAAGATGTAAACTATTAGAAAACATGTGTCTTGGAGACCTTTCATAACCGATGTGTCAACGTCAGCGATAGTTGTTGGTTTACGTTAGCAACCAAGCGTTTGTTTTCTTCGTTCCCCTAGTTACTGCATTTACTTTCCCTAAAGAAGCTTCACTTGAACAAATATTTATGACTATAGAAGTTTTGCGTAATCTCTTAACGCGTTTGTAATATTTTTTATTGTATTAATGATTTTTTTGTAGTCATTTATATGAAGGTTCTTCACAAATTAAACAATATTAAGTTTATAAATTTTGATTGGTAAAAAAATCTTTTAACATAAAAATTCCAAAACGGTTCTTATTAACTCCTTTGAAAGACTATAAATAATAAAAAAAGTCACACAAATGTTATTTGGCTTTAAAAGTGCCGTCTTATCATACATGGCACTAGTTTTCCTATGCTGTTTGTAAAATTGGTTTAATCTTCCGACTCTCTCCAACGTTCAACCAATACATTTTCGGACATGAGTTCATTCAAAAATTTGTCTACTATGGTCATACAGACTATTCATACAGCTTATATATAGCAACAATTATTATTAACTAGTTGACTTAGTATTGTCGCCTTTTAAGTGTTTGCGTATAATAGTAATGATAGCAATTTTGAATTTCGTTGTCGATGATCGTTATCACGGAATTTTCAAATTTGTCAACTTTTCTTTATATTTAGTCATTGTTTTCCGTTTATGTGGTTACATTTTAAAATAATATTTTCACCTTTTATTGTTTACCAATTTGTTATTAGACTTTTTATCGGATGCTCAATTGACACGATTATACAATTAAATTATCAATTGTGTTCATTTCGTGCCTGTATTTTTGGTTTTGAAAGGTGCCAGTTGCTCATTATACATTAGGCCTTGCTCGATGAGCACCAGCTGGAAATTCTTATAAAAAAATAACAATGTTTACTCCAGAATATTAGAAAGTAATAAAAATTCTTCTATATTGGTTGGCAATCAGACCAAATCTAAAATTCTAGGATAAAAGTTCCATGTTTCTGAAACAAATATATAAATAGAAATAATATTCTTAATAAAAACTATTAATTACACATTAATAAACGATAGAAAGGCAGCAAATCTTTTTTTCATACACCCAGAGGCGTTATTTGCAGTAAAAATGTCTACTAAACATAAAAATTTACTTAGACATAAATCTCAATTACTCTGTGAGTGTATCCGTAAAGAGAAACGTAAACACGAATTCATAACACATATACATACTGGTTGTGGACAAGACATTCATAAACAGGACTGATAGCGACTGTCTACAGTCGGGCGCCTCCAGTTATCGCTGCTACAAGATATCGAAACAAAAAAGCGTGCATAAATTAGACGATAATTCCGTATTAATTAGCTGTAACGTTCCACACACCAGCACGTTTACATACATACACACACACACACACACACACACACACACACATACACACACACATGCACACCAGAAATAAAATCCACAGAACAAATTCATAAGAAAACATAATTATCTCACTATTATAAAAAGTAAACTTAAGAAAAAAATGAGGAATGTCTTTGATTCTCGCCTTCGGGGTTTTTTTTTACACAGGGCGATCAATTAGCCAACTTTGACAGTAAACAAACACAGGATATCATTAATAACAATATTTTGGAGACTGTGGCGAACTTAATAATAAAATTATAAACCCCTAACCACAACAAGTATTTTAGAAACCTAAATACGTATTTCAGCAACTATGTTGCCATCTTCAGTAGAACCTAAAAAAAGAAAAAGAGAGATTAGCACTTCATAGTATCTTTACTGGATATTGTCCAAGCAAATCACTAGTGGAAGTGACGTCCATGTTAAAAATTACCCTATATATACCCATTTGTTGTTCACGCCTCAGTGAATTTTGATCATTGAAGCGTAAAACACAAGTTTTAATTAAATTGACTGCCCTTTGTATGTCTCAAAATTGTTTTCAAATAAACGGAAAGTTTTTTGAACAACTTGAGGGAACTGCAATGGGTAACTGTCTCTCACCTTTTATTGCCAACTTGTTTATGAGCAGATTTGAAACCAATGTAAAGTCTATAGCACCATATTTCCCTAAGACTTGGGTTAGGTATGTCGACGATATTTTTGCCATTTTTGACACCAAGAAGTGCAGTATTCAAGATTTTCTTCTCGTTTTGAATTCTAAGTTCAACACCATTAACTTTACTGTAGAACAAGAAGTTAACGGCCAACTTCCAGTTTTAGATACTCTGGTAGTCAGGAATAGCAAAAATATAATAGAAATTGACGTGTATCGGAAAGGTACTAACACAATCAGGTTTATCCCTAATGATTCGCAGCATCCTTTTCAACAAAAATTGTCTTTTATTAGTTGTTTAGTAAATAGGTTATTGAAATTTCCATTGTCCGCGGATAGATATCAGCAAGAATTATTGTTTATTAAGAATGTTGTCATACATAATGGGTACCCTGAGAAAATAGTTGATAGAATGATTAAGAAGCAGAATCAAAAAATGTATGTAAATCAAATATCTACTTTAAATACTTTGTCTGTAGAAAAGAAGAATTATGTTAAAATACCGTTCGATTGTGCATATACAAGGGGTTTGAGAAGTATTTTTACATCACAAAATCTCTGTTTAGCATATTCGACTCATAATAGCATAAAGAACCTTCTTGGAAACCCAAAGGATAAGGTAGATGTACTTGATAAATCTGGTATATATTGTATCAAATGTCATGACTGTGAAAAAGAATACGTAGGCCAGACTAGAAGAACAATTTTAACTAGGTTCAAAGAACATGTAGCTCATTTTAAATATAATCGTTTTGGAAAATCTAGTGTGGCTCAATATATTTTAGACACAGGTCATAAAGTAGTTGTAGATGACTTAAAACTTGTAAAAGCTGTGTCAAATAATAGGGAACTAAATAGCTTGGAAAGTATCTTTATTCACTTGAATAGAGATAAATTAATAAATTCAGACAGGGGTCCTATACCTAGTTCGCCATTGTTTGACCTGCTTTAATTAAAACTTGTTTTTTACGCTTCAATGATCAAAATTCACTGAGGCGTGAACAACAAATGGGTATATATAGGGTAATTTTTAACATGGACGTCAGTTCCACTAGTGATTTGCTTGGACAATATCCAGTAAAGATACTATGAAGTGCTAATCTCTCTTTTTCTTTTTTTAGGTTCTACTGAAGATGGCAACATAGTTGCTGAAATACGTATTTAGGTTTCTAAAATACTTGTTCTGGTTAGGGGTTTATAATTTTATTACAGGATATCATTGGCAACTAATTTTTGTTTTCCAAATACTTCCAAATACGTAAGTCGAAAACAAATAGAGTTTTGTACTTTTTCGTAAACAGTACACATACGAATACTTTTGAGCTGTCATACCCATGTGCGAATGAAATTGTCAGTGTCAAAGTCCGTGTGTGTAAGTACATGTATGTATTATGTATGTATATGTTTTTGCTATTGAGAATTGCGACTTAATTGCCTTGAGCAAAAAAATACAAAACTACACATGTCGATACACCAAGAGGTCACATAGATTATCGCGAACATACGGCGTATTTTTGAATAGTGCCGTTCATTCATACTCTGGGATGTATTCTTCGTCTTTCTCTGATTAATGTTTATAAACACATAATTATTGCGATCGGTGCATGATATTGTAGTAGACATGTTTCGATTATCCGAAAGGAAATTTAAGGTGTTATTTTTCATTTTGAAGATATCCGCGACAAAGAGAAATGGTAATAATTTTAATAAAACCCAACTGGAGCTTGGTTACTAAATAAATTCCTAAATTCCTCTATTCCACTATCTGTAATCATTATTTGTCATTAATTTGCCAAATTTTAACATATTAATAAACAACGATAGACAGGCAGCAACATTAGATAAAATTCAATTGCAGAAAATTTCTGGTGTATAAATTCTAGAACACACCTATCGTTCGGTATAAGTTTCATTAAAAAATTCCACTCAAATAGACATAATCTGTTCATTCTAACAATCTTGCTTTCTTTCTAGCACGACATGATTAACAGAGCAATAAGCAATTACTCCTGATAACAATAAAATTTGCACCAGCATTGTGTGTGCATAAATCACATTACCAATGATTAAACTGAATGTCATTCGCCTAGCCATGCTAGATATAGAAAATTCTCCAGCAGTTTTTACAAAGCTGTGATAAAACTGTTATTATATGAGACTAATGATGATCATCTTTCGACCAAACCGAAGAGGAAACTCCAGGATAACTCCTAAGGACAACCCCAAACGTATCAAAACCCCCTTTTTGTTCCAGGAGTAGTCTCTGAGTCATAAGATTGAACACACACTCTCCATCCTATAGAATACCTACATCCAAGCAACAGCTTAACCCGGTTTCAGGCAAAGTCCTCACGCGGGCCGGCACACAGTGGTTGACAATGAGAATCTAGCCGTTCAAAATTATTTTACTGGAAGTTAATTTTGCAAAATTTCCTGATTGCTTACTTACTTAGTTACATGACCATGTAAATACGATACAATTTTTATGATTTGTATATTATATTTGGTTTAAATATGGTTTTAGTGTCGAATGGTGGAATTGCTTATTGGGGGTTGCTAGGTTCGTCAACGTAAACATATGTGATTTTTTTCTTGGTTATATGACGTCATAGAGTCTCAGGAAAGTAATTTACTGTGTAATTTACTAGTGATGACTGCATCGGGTGGAATTTATAAACAGTACCTAGGTCGTGTGTAGTATCATTGGATAAATATTAGAATAAGACACAATATTTAGTTGAAAACATTGTTTATAAATACGGTTTACGAAAGAAACCATAATTAGTTATGGCGTAGCTGCATAAACTGTAAACATAACGATAATTACAGGTAATAGCTTTGTACGGTCAGTTTTGAACAGTCAACTGTCAAAAAATATTATTTTTCATAAATCGGTATCATATGGTTTATTTCGTAACGCATATAATTGAGAAAGATTTCTTTCCAACGAAAGTAGTTTAATTTTCAAATATGTATCCAATGATACCACACACGACCTAGGTTTTATTTCTGGGCCGTTGGAAATACGCATGTTTTAATAATTATTTTATGATAACGTTGTAAATTTAAAGTACTTGAACCTTTACACCTAAAAAATTGACGTTTGTTTTTTTTAATAAATATTCGCATTTGTTAAGTTATTAAATTGTGTATGATAGCAACCATAGCATGTATTTACAAAATGTTCCTAAATCGACTACCAAAGGATTTAACCCCCATTAATGATCTTTAATTTGAATCATGACAGAATTTTATAGAACAACATTTAGAGAAGTTATAACATTTTGCTAATTACCTATAATTTAGTATATGGTGGAAAGTCTTATAACCATTTTTGAAAAAGTTACAGGGCCGGCCCTAGGCGGTAGGCAAGGTAGGCAACTGCCTACGGCGGCAAGGTTTAGGGGCGGCAAAACTCACTGCACTAGAATAAAAATGGCTCTAAAATATTGGCTGAATCTAGAAAATAAAGGAATAATAAAATACAATCGGAATTGACAGGCTTCAGGCTATTCCTATATTTTAAGATGCATAGCAGCCAATAATAGACATACTTAAGTAAAATAGCTCATAGGCTTTTATAAAGAATTAGGATCAATTAGGAAACATAATATGATCAATTAGGAAAAATAATAAGAAACTGTACTGTAGTGTAGTGATCCTATACAAAAATCAAAAGAGAAATATAAAATAGTCCTAACGATCCTTTTGAGTTTCTATGGGATATCCACAAACTTAAAGAAAATGTTATAAGTAAAAATGATTTACTGGCACATTCCAAAGATATAGAACCCGCTTTAAAAATTTGCGATTCGTCCATCTTAACGGTTTAGCATTTGCTGCCGAAATGGTAAGCTAGGTAATTTTTATTTGGGTAGACACATAATTTGCCCGCCTATAAAAATAATATTAAAATGTGCTGAGTCTTTGATGATATTATTATTGAAATTAATTAAAAATCTATCATTGATTAAAAAATTCCTCGTGAAATGCTTGCATCAATATCTCCGAAAATATTACGCTTAGCAGAACAAATTATACATCATATTAAAGATTATATTTTGATGATGATAAACAAAGAACTACTTAAAATATTGAAAGATTTAGATTTGGGAAAATGTAAAGCACGGAGATATTATGTCAATATCTATTCTGTCAAAAACGACAGAAGTTTACTGATGACAGATGACTTAACAGTGTTGATATTGAGATAATATTTCGGTTCTGAAAACCCGTTTGTTAACCTTCTCCCAAATCTACATCTTTCAATATTTTTAAGTAATTCTTTTTATCATTAATATGGTGTACATTTTGTTCTGCTAAGCTTAATACTTTCGGAGATATTTGATGCAAGTAGTTCATGACAAATTTCACTCAATTGATCAATCAAGCTGCTATTTTGTAAGTATGTAATTAATTAAGTATGTACAGGTGGGGCAAATTCGATGTTAGTATAGGAGATCTCGGTAACTATAAGAGATATCAAAAAATGAGTAAGATCGTCTTTTTTTGAGAGAAACTCAATAGTGAAAACCGAAATTAACTATCGTCTTTTGTTTTCGAGTATTATTATTCTATTAATCTAAGGTAAATTGCACTGCGAGATATGCACTGTCAAATTTGTACCGAAAGTACCGAAAATATGAACATTTAATGTTGATTCGTAACATTGCAAGGTCTCGAACGCATCGGCTGGCTCGACAAAAACTTGTAGTTCTGTGGCCGTATTTGTGAGTATTTGAGGTAAACATATTAATGCCGCATGAATGCACCGGTGAAAAATACATTCTTATGCCTGCAAGAAATAGTTTTCGGGCTATAAAATTATTAATACGTTTCACTTTCGACAAGAAAATAATATCTTGGTACGTAGTATGTAGGATGTTTGTTTTCGCTACATTACTAACCAAGACGCGTTAGTAATGTAGCGAAAACAAAATATAATAAAAAATAATACACGCAAGGACTCATGATGCATGAATTTATTATTTAATAATAATTATTTCAATCATTTGCAGTTGTTTTGTTATAAAAGTAATTAATCAATTATCAGGGGGGCGGCACTATCGAGATTTGCCTACGGCGGCAAAAACGCTAGGGCCGGCCCTGAAAAGTTATAAACGTGTTGTTATCACTGCCAACCAAAATATCAACTCCCTCCACTTGGTGTCATACATAATATCGTAATGTGGAGGCTTTTCAGCTTTTAATGTAATCATTTAAAGTATAATCCCAATCAATTACCAACAATTTGGCCTAAGAGAAAAGGATTTAAACAGTTTATGTAAAAGTTATAAGTAAACATTTTTCTGTTGTAAAGATATGTATTTTTGTACCGCAATACTCAAATAAGTAGTAGACAAAATTACTGTGATTTAGGGCTTGTATGCCACAAAGAAAATTTCTCAGCGTAAATGAGTAAAACCAACGATTAATTACCTACGAATTTGTCATATGAAGCAAACATATGTAACAATTTTTTTCCATTTCCTATACATTTAATTTTTGTAAAAGTAATTACAATTTTTCTGTAGTGTTTTTCGTAGTATATCTGAAAGTTTGCATAGAAAGTATATGCAAATTATTGTGATTTAAAGGTTGTTTGCTACAGAACGGGAAATAGTGACTAACTAATTGAGATAGGTAGTCTACATTTTGACGTATGGAATATCGTCGTTCAGTAATTTTTAAAACGTTATAAACAATTTTCAGCAATCAACTTTGTGTTTCTTTGGCTGTCGATACTTAATATTGTTACATTACTAATCGGCTAGTCGCTCTGTTGCCTCTTAGCAACGGAGCTGTTACCCCTAAATCATCATTATTTTGTTTATCTCTCAATAAGTATCGAAATGTAGTAAAATGAAAGCATTTTTCTTAGCAAAGAACATATGACTTGAGGCCTTTTTAGATTTCCAAAATTCTACCATTTGCAGGTTTCAAAGCTAGATGTGTTCTACTGATCAAAAATAATACCGGATTCACTAGTTTGACAATAATCAATCAATCTTTTCATCTGAGTGATTTGTTACTGATATAAATTCCAATAAAGAATTTTAGTCGGGACATAATAACAAAATCGGCCGGGACGCCAGGACCGATGTCCCAAACCAGGACTGTCCCGGTCCAACCGTGCTGTATGGTAAGCCTATACCTATATTTTTTCACTATTTTTCCGCGTATCTAACAAGTATTTGAAGTTTATTTAAAAAAAAAAATGATTAGTTAAAAGTGGAAAATGAACCACTGTGCGGCGTTGAGAGAGCCAAAGTTGCCGTGCGAAGGAAAGAAGACCGCTGAGGAGGAAGAAGAAGAAGGAACGACGCGGAGAGAACGGCGACGAGATATACTATACTGTCCCGGATCAGTGACCGTGGCCAGCTGGCGCCAGAGCAGAGCCATAAATAATACCGCACAAGCAGTACGGTGGAATGCCACCGGCCAGATGGTCCGGGCACTTGTCGCCGACGGTGATTCCCCCCGTCCCGACCGACCGCCTCGCGATCCGCGCCGCTCCTCCCAGACTCGGCTCTGGCTCTCGCACGGTGCGCTCACGAAACGCCGACGCCACCTAAACGGACCACCAAGCTCGGGCGATGGTCAAGCGCAACGAAACGAACCGAAGCGTCATGTCGCAGATCGTCCAGATGCGAAACGTCGTGTCGGCACGTTTAAACCAGTCACCAGCGTTGCCAGATGGCTGAAATCTAAGTCCCTAATGCTTAGCATCAAAATTCCCTCATGTGCGATTACGAGCAAAGTAGTTGGGATACAAATTATTATTATACACGTTTATTGTTCAGATACATTGGGTAATTAATTCTAAAAAGTACAGCCCTCTATCTATTTTAGTTTGTTCAGGAGGATTTTTGAAACTTAGATTTTACGTTGTTTATCGGTGGTTTAATGCTATTATTTCGCTTCATGTGCGATTACGAGCACAGTAGTTGGGATACAAATTATTATTATACACGTTTATGGATCAGATACATTGGGTAATTAATTCTAAAAAGTACAGCCCTCTATCTATTTTAGTTTGTTCAGGAGGATTTTTGAAACTTAGATTTTACGTTGTTTATCGGTGGTTTAATGCTATTATTTCGCTTCATGTGCGATTACGAGCAAAGTAGTTGGGATACAAATTATTATTATACACGTTTATGGGTCAGATACATTGGGTAATTAATTGTAAAAAGTACAGCCCTCTATCTATTTTAGTTTGTTCAGGAGGATTTTTGAAACTTAGATTTTACGTTGTTTATCGGTGGTTTAATGCTATTATTTCGCTTCATGTGCGATTACGAGCACAGTAGTTGGGATACAAATTATTATTATACACGTTTATGGGTCAGATACATTGGGTAATTAATTCTAAAAAGTACAGCCCTCTATCTATTTTAGTTTGTTCAGGAGGATTTTTGAAACTTAGATTTTACGTTGTTTATCGGTGGTTTAATGCTATTATTTCGCTTCATGTGCGATTACGAGCACAGTAGTTGGGATACAAATTATTATTATACACGTTTATGGGTCAGATACATTGGGTAATTAATTCTAAAAAGTACAGCCCTCTATCTATTTTAGTTTGTTCAGGAGGATTTTTGAAACTTAGATTTTACGTTGTTTATCGGTGGTTTAATACTATTATTTCGCTTCATGTGCGATTACGAGCAAAGTAGTTGGGATACAAATTATTATTATACACGTTTATGGGTCAGATACATTGGGTAATTAATTCTAAAAAGTACAGCCCTCTATCTATTTTAGTTTGTTCAGGAGGATTTTTGAAACTTAGATTTTACGTTGTTTATCGGTGGTTTAATGCTATTATTTCGCTTCATGTGCGATTACGAGCACAGTAGTTGGGTTACAAATTATTATTATACACGTTTATGGGTCAGATACATTGGGTAATTAATTCTAAAAAGTACAGCCCTCTATCTATTTTAGTTTGTTCAGGAGGATTTTTGAAACTTAGATTTTTCGTTGTTTATCGGTGGTTTAATGCTATTATTTCGCTTCATGTGCGATTACGAGCAAAGTAGTTGGGATACAAATTATTATTATACACTTTTATGGGTCAGATACATTGGGTAATTAATTCTAAAAAGTACAGCCCTCTATCTATTTTAGTTTGTTCAGGAGGATTTTTGAAACTTAGATTTTACGTTGTTTATCAGTGGTTTAATGCTATTATTTCGCTTCATGTGCGATTACGAGCACAGTAGTTGGGATACAAATTATTATTATACACGTGTATGGGTTAGATACATTGGGTAATTAATTCTAAAAAGTACAGCCCTCTATCTATTTTAGTTTGTTCAGGAGGATTTTTGAAACTTAGATTTTACGTTGTTTATCAGTGGTTTAATGCTATTATTTCGCTTCATGTGCGATTACGAGCACAGTAGTTGGGATACAAATCATTATTATACACGATTTTTTTTTCATTATTTCCCCAGAATTCCCTAGAATATTTTCTCACATTTCCCTAGAATAATCTAAAAACAAAACACATTAAAACTTATAATAAATGTATTTAAAAAGTACCAAATAACAAATATAATATACAATCTTCTTTCCCACAATTTTTTTCTCAGTTTGTCAATGTTGTACTGAGTAATAAGTTCAATATACACTTATTAGTTCTTTCAATTGATTAAAAAGTTAGAGCGGTCTGAAATATTAAGAAAACCATATTTTAAACTGCTCTAACTTCTTAAGTACCTAATTGAAAAAAAAAACTAATAAGGCCATATGAAACTTTTTAATCGAAATAACATTTACTTTCTAGAAGCAAAATAGTAAAAAGTTTCGTATGGATTTATGATTTGGTCATTTGTTGATTAATTTTCATGGCTATTGATTGTTTTTTTTCGGGTTTGCGTTGTTAGGTTTATATTTTATTTTTTAATTTTGTTTGTTTTGTTTGTATGTCAAACGAGTATAACTTCCTAAGGAATTGAATAAACAAATAAGTCCATATCAAACATTTTACTCAAAATGACATTACTTTCTAAAAAATAATTTTGAGGGGAAAAAAGTGGGACACAGCTATAATACTGAATTCTAAACAAGTACGTCGAATAGAAATTTGAATTTCTTCTGAAAAGTTAGAAACAAACGTATTGCGTTTTTCCCTAAATAAATAATTATATTCCATATTCCCTAAATAATCATTAAAATTCCGTTTTTCGCAATTCTACAAAAATATCCCTAGAACTAGAGAAAAATCCATAATCTGGCAACACTGCTTTAAACTGGAAGAACCTATTTTTCTGACTTTGATTCCCATTTGATGGTATTTACGTCACAAAACGTCTTCATTACGTTGGTCTGCCCCCACGGAATGGAAGAAAGTGTGCTAACCACGCCGCAAAATGGCGGATACTATATGTGCCGATGTGCGGAAGAGCTCTATAAACATTCAAGTAAATATCAAGTGTTTTATATATTGTTAAATAAGATTTATTATTTAAAAATGTTAAACATCTTTGTTTTACCATTTTTAATGAAACACAGTATAAAATGAGATTATTTATTTTATAGATTAATTTGGATTTCTAGTCGCTATATCCAAACTCAACTAGTCCTCTATTGTTGAAATGGGGGCCTTTTTTGATGCAATCTTACTATTGAGGAAAATGGTGTAAACGAACTTTGAAATAAATTAGTTCTTATTAATCAATATTGTTCAGGTTGAACCCATCTAAGGAATTATATGAATTTATTTAGCCCCAAACATATAATTGATTAGATGGATTGAAACTGAACAAAATTATTAAGAAGAAACTTTAATTTACTTCAAAGTTTGATTTTGTAACGTAACATCTTCATCCACTCACATCATCGTAATATAGCGAACGATGTAAAATATGTTATTGGCTCCCTAAATTTGTAATCTTTTTACTTCCGCTTCCGCTTTCAGTTCCGATTCCGCGGAAGTCGACCATTTAGCTTCCGCATCCGCTTCCGCAAAGGTCACATCCGTTACAACCCTAGAATCGAGGACAGTGTCTGAATTTGGGACAAATTTGAGACCTTATAACAAACAAAAAAATCCCCTAGCCCAAAATATAGCATCTGAATAACCACATACGTGTACACCACTTCCAATACAACGCTTTCTCTCAATCCTAATTAAAAATCGTATATAACGATCGACCAACTTCGATCAGATCGAAAAAAACACCTCGTAAACTGGAAACTGGACCTCTAACTTCTCGACCATCTGTCACATACATACATATACACACACATCTACATATATACCCATATCTCCGGGAAGCTGCGTCGAAATTAAGGCAATTACTTGTTCGTTTTACCGCTGTAATCGGCCACTTCTGAAATCGCTTGACAGCCCGACCATCTGGTCAAAACCAGACGCGCACAGTACGAAACGAGATGGCTCCATAGAGAATCAGACCGAGCGAGGGCTTGTCGAACACAGATGTTGAGGCTGAACGTCACCCTTCCCTCTTATAACCGTCCCAGAGCGCAGAGTTTCCACTACGAATACGGCGAAACGCCTTTTTTATTATATTCCCAACGAGAGAAGGATGGATTGCTCGATGACTGGTGCGAGTAGGATGGACAAAATCCATATGCTGGCCGGGCACAGCTATCCAAACAGATTTTGCTATGAATCACGGACATCGCGGCTCTGTTATTGGATTTATGTCTATTTGTAGGAAGGATGATGGGGATAGACGTGTTTTGTAATGAGATCGTATTATATTAGGGTGAAGAAAAACGTTTTATTGAAGGTTTAATTCCAAAGTTTAAATAAAATGAAGACTTGTCTGGAGTTGAAAAACTGTTTGGTCAATAGTAGTATCCACAAAACTCATTTTGACATATTTAGGCTTTTTAATTTGTAATTTTAAGCATGAGGTTTTTTTAGGGCTATTAAATATGTTTAATTATTATTTATTTTAGGAACCTCTTAAATCCTCTTAACCTCTTAAAACTGTAGCTCTAGAAGCTGAATTCACTTACCGCAAAATCCATCGGGATTTTCTAGTAGCAAAATCTATACCAGACAGACTAAAAACAGTTTTGGATCAAGCAGTAAAAAGATAACATTGTCTCTTCGTACTTAAATAAGAAGTTCAAGTTTTCCATGCAGAAATTAATGTCGACTTCAAATATTGTTTCTTTGGAGAATTGTGGATAGTCCGGTTAGCATATTTAGCTGTTATTTTTGGAAAGTTGAATTGAATATAATAAAAATGAAAATGTTTAACGACATATTTTGTTTTTATTATTATTTTATTATTGTAAAATTAACGCAGCAATAAAAAGAAATTAAAATAAATGTAGTCTATTGTCAGCATTAGAAGGCTTTCTTGAAAAAATCATTATCATAATAACCAAGTTTAACAGTTATTTTCCAGAAAACTATGACAATGAAAATTGGATCAGAACTCCCAAAAACTATGAGTGTACCAGATAACTTCACTGCCAAAGAGAAACAACAATTGATGGAAATTTCCTCAGACTGATAAAGAATTTTAAGATTAATACACACCAATGTTTAGATTCAGAGGGAGAATTATTTTAAAGAAATTGCAGATTAGGATATCAGATTTTTAATGCCTTTTTGCACCACCTATTTATGTCAAATATAGTTGTCATCAATATTAATTTAAAGGACAAACATAGGACAAAATTAATTATTGAGGCAAATTTGAGCTTGAAACAAACTTTCACTGAGCACGAAATTAAAAAAAAAATGGGTTTAGCAAAACAATCCCAGTCGCATCAATATCTAAATTATTTTATATTACTTCAATGTAAGTGATGTTATTACTTTGCTTTTGTATACCAAACGAAGTTTTGTTATATAATTGTTTATTGTTAGACTATTGCCTTTTTAAGACTTTTTTATTTTTTACCATGTCGTAAAAAAGTTATCATTTGGTACAAAATAATATATAGGTATGTATATTTAAAATCTGATGAAGTATTATAATCCTGCCGAAAAAAAATGAGATTTTAGCGGAAATAGGTTTATGGGTCCCCTGAGCATTTTTGACCAAGGTACAAAAAATATGTCCGTACACACACACATACACACACGTGTATGTGTGTGTGTAAACGATTTTTGTGGCGACGATTCCGGAGCAATTACTGCAGGTATCTGGACGAAAGTTCATATTTAGAAGTTTTATGACCAAACTTAGAGCTGACAAGCTTTTGGTTTAAAAGGGCCTAAAGGAACTGGCTTTTTACTCTTAGCATTTTTCAACGCTTTTGCAAATGATGCGTCATTTCTGTAATTTCGTCAGAATAGATAAATAATAAATTAAAGTAGAGGAAGTTTCGTATAATTTATGTCTATAACATTTTTTGGTAAATTTAATAGTTTAGCTGCAGGAGCAAATTCTATTTGATCGAAATCGTGTCTGCATTAATAGTAGGTAGCCAGGATATTTTGAAAGTTTTGACAGTATTCAGAACGTCAGCGGTTGCGGAACGTCAATTCAACACGCAAATGCATGGAAAATGCGATAAAGAGGAGAAACATGCGCGCACGTACGCTATGTGAAACAATATTGAAACAGCCTGGTGTTTCCATGGTGTTTACAAAGTTAATGTGTATTTCGAGTGCGGATAGCAATACTGTTATGCATTTCTCAAGGATTTTGCTGCCATTTCTGTAATTTCGTCGAAATAGTTAAATAATTAATCAAAGTAGAGGAAATTTTGTATAATTTATGTCTATGACATTTTTTGGTAAAATTAATAGTTTAGCTGTAGGAGCAAATTCTATTTGATCGAGATCGAGTCTGCATTAATATAGGATTTGCCAGATATTTTTATTCTAATGACAGTGGGTAGTGTTAAAGGCTGATTTTTTGACAATACCTACTGTCAATATCTGTCAAATCCTGGCTAATTCGTTTTATTTTAATGCAAACACGATCGATCTCGATAGAATCTCATGCAGCTACAACTATTAATTTTATATATTGTATGATAAAGTCATGTGCTTGGTCACATCAGATTTTTTATGTGGTACACGGAACCTAAAAGGTTGAGAATCCCTGCCAGAGAGTATCCGGCTTATTATACTTATGAAATGTTATATTTAAATGACACATCTTACACTCCAGTATGATAGATGGTAAAGTGGTTCAAGTCTTAACAAATACACCATCAACTAAAACAATTTTCAAATTTTTTAAATGTGCATTGAAACATACGCAACTCACCAAGCAAATATAATTATAATTAGATACCATCCGATGTTGCGGGTTGCCTCCAATCTTCACAAAACACAAAGATGTCGATGAAGTTGTAGATTTACTAATGGATTTCAATTATTATTTCCTGAAATATCTTATAGCAGTATTTATTATAGTGTTTTTATATAAAAACAGTACAGTGTCGTCAACCATGTCAATTTAACAGTAGCCCCAGTAAGTAACAACCATCTGGACAGCTTCACAAAAAAAGCAGCAACAAAGAAAAAGATAAATAAACATCCGATCTATCTCAAAACAAGGTAAATTCTTGTCGGATCATTCGGCCCTAAATAGCACCGAACCGCGTGACCGGTACACAATGATTCATCCGAGCACAATTCGCCTATTCCGAAAACGAAACGGCCCAGAGTACGTCATTGTTGTTACATAAGCCGAAAAATGTAAACATACGAAGACGTACGCATTCTGGGAAATATAATTTTAGCGTAACGACCAGGTTCGTCACCGCCTGCTCGATGGCTGCATCCGTCCATTCGTAATCTATTAGCAGATCGACTGATGCCAACCGACGCTCAGCAGGCTGAAGTTTGGCTAGCCCACGCCAAGCTGAGCATTCCTCGCTCGGTTTTTAGATTTGTCGAGGCGTCAGTTGATCATCATCGACAACGCGGGCGGCCAACTAGCAACTGCCATAAAACAACTAACGCACGCCGTCAAATGTTGATGTTAGCACGTTCCGAATCTCCTCTATATCTAGTAGATGGCGCTTATGCCCACGGCGCACTTGCACGTATTGGTCCTGTGCTGAGTACGGAGTTGGGGACTTAGAAACGATTTGGATGCACATGGCGGTATATGGATTCCGGCAGAAGTTTTCTCTGTTACTGCTGCACGAAAAAGCGCCGTGATCGGCTTGGTTATTTCTTATTAAAATTCTTCAGTACAACAAAAGAAAACGCGGCTTAATTTGCGCACCTGGTCAATAGGAAATAAATATCCTTTACAGTGCTACACAATGAAACACAATGATAAAAATGATAGAGCTCATGATGGAGACCTATGGTGTCTGCTGATCATAAGAGATACCATACAATGTACGCACAAGAACATCGAAATTGGACCCGTTCACTTCGAGAGGAGTGGACAAGAATAGTTGGACATTCTTGTCCAATCCATGCCACCCAGGTGTAACGCTGTATTGTGTATATATATTTCTGTTCAAACCTACTTTAAATTGAGAAGCACGACTTGTTATTGCTGTTCTCAGAAAAAAATCAAGCTACTATTATTAGGTTCAAGTCAACACAACTGGCGCAGTCGACAGAATATTCCAAATATCGGACAGAAACGTATCCTTATTCTTACACCCTGTATTTGGTAAGGAATCAACCAACATGTGCAAGGTCTTGCTATTACAGGTCTTGTAACTCTTTTCAAACAGAGATAAAGAACTGAATCAAAAAGCAAAATGTTCATCATTGTTTATCTTGCATTTTTCATACAAAAGATCGTGCTGAAACTCCGCGTGAATTCCGACGCTCTACGGTCTTTGGTGTGCTGCGGGGAAGGGAGGCGTTAGCGGTGCTGTCATGTCGGAGATAACCGACACAGCTGAGAGAACCGGGGCAGGTTATTATCAATACACAAAAAGAACGATAACTTGTCAAGGTAGTAATTTTAACTAACAATTAAATTCTTAATTTTTGCGTAAATTTGATTATAATATGTGACCCGGTACGAGAGAAATCTGTTCTATCGATTGGCGTTTATGTTTTCTTCCGTTTTTATACAATATGGTTGTAAACAAGATTTTGATGGAAGTGGATAGATCTAATAATATGGAGTTAGCAGATTTTCCGATTAGTGGTGAATACTAAACTAAATTTTCTTGATAAACCCATTTTGTTATATAAATATTTCAACTATTATAACAGTTTCTACAGTGTATTTATTAATAATACATGCACAAATAATATAAAATAAATACAACTTTTGATATATTACATATATTACAAACGTCAGCTCTGAGCATATACAACTTAAAAATATCAAAAAACTTTTACAAATTTTGCATCGTAAATTTGTAGACACAGAATATTTTGCAGATCACTCATTAATTTTAAATGCTAACCCCGAAACCTGATTTAAATTGCCAAGAATTCCCATGGGACTTCCAAATGCCTGTCGTGGTTCTGTTATCTTATTGACTCATTTTGCCATTATTTTTTAATTCGGTAATCTGTCGCCGGATATCCAAATTTCTTTGGCGAGGCATAATCGCCGTGTCGTTATATGTATTGTGTCCGTAAACACTGTTCTTCTAGTAACTAATGCACGTGCGATCCGCCACTACTGACAGCGTCGCTGTCGATCTCTTCCTCCGCTCGCCCCAAAGACCGAAGAGCGCCGCATCAATTGCAGCAATCATGACATGCTTCGACTCGATCTTTTGTAGGGAAAATGCAAGATACACAATGATTATGTAATAAACTTTAAACCTATATTTGCGAGAAAATGGACGGCAAAAGAGAGGACATAATATATGGCCACGATAGTACTTTACACAGATAGAACTTGATACAGTTGGTTAACTTCCTTAGTTTTATAATATGGTATGATATACAAGTCATTCCATTAACAAAATATTGTTCACTAGTTTATTTCAGTATGTACTAAACATGCATCCTTAGGGCGAGGCAAGGTTTATTTGAAAGAAATCTATAAACGAACGCTTGTAACTTTTGAGCCACACGCGTTCGACACGTCGCTAGGGCACTCCACACACACACACTCATACATAAAACAACACTCCTCCAAAATTAGAGTATCCCACAAAGTCGGTCTAGTTTAGAAAAATAAAGACAAAAGAGGAACGGTTACAGTAGCCGCGTTCCAAAAGCATCTGTTTACGTATCTTTTTGAACCCACACATCAGGGTGGCCCACGACCAGATGTGTGTTCAGATTCTAATTTAATGGATCATGTTTTGGGAAGGAGACAACTAAGGAGAACAAGGCTGCCAACTAACCATCTGGTGTGAGAGCAAAAGCTAAATAGAGGACATCCCTGCGTATTTAGGGTTGTGGCTATATCCGGTGGACTATTTTTGTGCACCACGTGCAATTTGTTTGTAGATCTGGGAACAACGCGGAGGTCTGAGTGGATCTTTTCAAGGGTCAGGAAATAGTTAGTGATACTTTGTATGAGGTAAAAAATACAAGACACACACAGGAGGTTGATTGATGGTGTTTTTAAAACCAAATGTGGGTGCGGTATATTCGAAGAAAAACGGCTGTACAGGCCGTGAATCTGTTTTTATGTATAAGGCTAGTGTTTCGTTTTTTGGGGGTTGAGAATACAAGCGGTCCAAAAAATACATTTAATTCTTGATACCTGAAAAGAATCGTACTCTATATTTAAAGAAACCTGCAATATAACGTTAAATCCGTACAATATATTATATTAATATGTGTATTAATTAATAATAGCGTGCTTAATATCTCAGCTACTTTTTAACTCACTCAACTGCAGCTTACAAAGTTTGGAGCACAAGTGACCACACCACTACTAGTCAAGTACCTAGTCCCATTTTTTTCCGGGTGCCTTCCCTAGCTGGCAAATAAGAATATTCTTCGTTAAAATTGTACAATGTTAAAGTAAGACAACCGGTGAAAAACGGTTTTCTTTAATACACGATATATATATTGTATTAAAATAAAACTAGTTAGCAAGGGTTTGACAGAATATTTGATACTATTGACAGTAGGTATTGTTAAAACATCAGCGTTTGACACTACCTACTGTCATTAGAACGAGAATATCTGTCAAATCCTGGCTAACTAGTTTTATATTAATGCAGACACGACCGACCTCGATCAATTAGACTTTGCTCAGGCAGCTAAACTACTAATTTTATCAAAAAATTTCATTGTCATAAATTATTCAGAATTTCCTCTACTTTAATTTATTATTTAACCATATTGACGAAAGTACCTTGGTCAAAAATGTTCAGTGGTCCTAAAAGGACATATTTCCGCTAAAATCTCAAACTTTATTATTTTCTTATTTACTTTTATTATTTACTTATAGTTAATAAGACAAATTGCAAGGTTCAAGACATTTGAAACAAAAACATTCTACAGCTACTTTTTAACAAGGAACGCAGCGTTATTTTTTTATTTGAAATAACATCAAAGATGGCGGCGTAACCATGGCCAACTTTTGCTTTTCTTATGGGCGCTTTTTCTGATGAATTTTGGCATTTTCCGATAGTCGTGTTTTTTAGCCCCATTTTTGATGTCATTTCAAATAAAAAAGTAACACTGCATTCCTTGCAAAAAAGTTTTTGTATGAAATGTCTATTTACTCCTGGTTTTGAATAAAAAATTAAAAACGATATCTTAGCATTTCAGTTTTTTGCGGATATCTTCAAAATGAAAAATGATAGCTTAAATTTCTTTTCAGATAATTGATCAACACAAAAATACGAAACTTTGCAAATTTAAACATAGGCTCTATCTCCACTAATAGGCGAGATCCCCATGGTGAGGCTCGAAATTGAATCACCCGGTATTTCTTACTGACAAAGAACTTTTTTCCTGTGTATAGGAGGATTTATCATGTCATAATCTTGAGTCATAACAACACCAAAAATGTATTTTCTTGCAGTTTGTCAGTAATAGAGTAATGTCAACACCCTACATGATGTTAACTTTCACTGTTAACTTCACTGTTAACTTTGAATATGAACTATTTTCAACTGCCTGCCATGTAATTAAATTAAATTAGTATGCAAATTTAAGTTAGTATAGTTCTCGGTTAAGTGAGACATGCATAATCTATTTCATAAACTCGAATACAGATGTCGCAAGCGTCACTGATGTATGTGCAACACGAAACATCGCATCTGTTCGCGGAAAACCTCCAATAGTCGAGGAATGAAAATAGATGAAAGGGACACGAAACGGCGCACAATAGATGCTCGGAATCGTGGTCAATTCTGTTTCGCAATATTTCTAGGTGCGTTCCGTGTCTGTATAATACGGTTGGCTCCTAGCGGGTGCCAAGAGACGACAACGATGGCGCCACTGTGACCGACGGCCGCAAACGCCGCGCCTGGCTCCGGACAGCATCGCCCACTATTGGCCACTATTCTCATTGTATCCAGATAGCAAAGCTCCTACCGCTTTTTTTCGACTCGCCTCATTATTTTTTCCGCGTACCGGGCCAACATCTATACTGGGTGCACTGGAGATGGCACACGGACTGCACTTCCACATAAATCCGGTTGCATAATGACGACAAAAGCCATAACATAACCTTTGTCACGATGGGCCGGCGCGGCGGCGACAGATCCTTATGCAATTGTCGCATATTTGACGCTTTTTGGGACGTCATTACATGCGAACCATTCGAAATATACTGATTTATATCAAAAACGAACGCCTGGAGCGAGTGGATTTTTTTTTAGACATGAAGGGGTACTTAATTTGTCCATTCAATAATTTTTAGTTATAACCTTGTATGCAAAGACCTTAAAATAAAAAAATAGCTTTCTCCTTCTCCCTATTGATGACAAAAAATCTGAACTTTCATAAGTAATTCATCTTTTCATAAGGTTTAATAATAAATAAAACAATATCTTGTGTATTGCACTGTGTTTGGAATAACAGCCCTATAAAATGAGAGCAAAATCACACGACGGTAAAACAAATTTAATTAAAGATTATCAGTAAATACAAAACAAAGCATACTATTCATAACAATTATGTCATTATTTACAAAAGAGACTTATAAAACTAAGTGATCTTCATACGTTTCTGAAGTTGATATCATGAAATATCTTATTACACCTTCTATTGGTTGAGGAGAGAATTTGTGAAAACCTCTAATTCTTTTTATCTGTTTGGATCTCTGAACTCTATCATAAAGGGTGGTTTTGTGTTCTGAAACCTCTTCTTTTGCCACTAACATAAAGTTTACCCCTGGTAGGTGTCCATTACAAAAGGAGAACATATCTTCTACATTAAGGATTTGGCTAGTAAGTGGTCTTTGAAGACTGGCTTTAGCCACTAGTCTCTGCGTTGTTCCCCCTATACCGTCACATGCGTTTTTTCCATGTGCACATCCAAAAAATGCCATTCTGCATCTAAACCAAAATCTTTTTTATGATACGATAAGTTTGCAAAGTCCTTTTTGTTCTTGTATTGACTTGCTGCACCACCAGAGCAATATATGTTTTGATATGCTTGACAGGTTTTGTTTTATATAATTAGTTAAATGTTTCTGAATACAGTCACATATAACTGGCGGCATATAACAGGATAAGGCGAAGTTTTCACAATATTTCAGTGGAAACACTAGAAAATGTTCAGAGAGAATTTGAAACAAGACGTCAAAAAAAGAGGCCAGATATTTGAACATTTGTAGTGGAATACTTACCTGCCTCTTTACTTTGTTGAATTATATACTAGTTTTGATCACGTTTCTGTCAAGTTTGTTAACCTAGACGCACTTGTATGAACTTGAATGATGTAATATAATGTAATATTTCTAGTTTTTCAAGTATTGTTTCTAGTTTTAAAACGCGTCACAGTTTATAGTCACAAATATAGTACAATGACATTCAAGTCGATGAGAAGGTGTGAGAGGGTGACTATAACCCCCGATCACGATTGGCGCAATAATTATGACGTGGGTTATTTTCGCGTTTTTTGGGGTCGTAAGCGGGAGCCTTAAACCCAAACAACTTTCTTCCTGGGCTACCAAACCCTAAACAACAAAATCATCCACCATAACTCCTAAAATAAAATCCCATCTAACATAATATCCAACTCCTTTTCATTCATATCTAATTACAAAGCCACTTTTACTTTCCTCACTAAAAGTTATAACGCAGGTGTATGTCTGGCTAATTGGTTTCAAAAACGTTCTCTGTAATTAGGTAGAACCACTAAACCCATCGTCTGCGTATAATGGTGCATGTCAAAACAATGGCCTGAACCGCGCATTTGAATTCATCGGACCGTCTGGCCTCTGCCGTGGATGAACCTGCGATGAGAAACACCTGTCCTCCCCGTCAGGGCTGAAGGGCAATATGCACTGACACCGCACCGACCTACACACCTGTTGAAGCTATAGGATGATACCTGTCACCGGAACCGAGCAATTCCACCAAGG